>JAOVYX010007580.1:0-35786 GCA_035668315.1 Drosera spatulata | reverse complement strand
CCTTGGCAGCTCGCTCAACCACAGTAGCATTCAGGTTTCCAGAAATAAAGTATCCAACAAGGTAATCCTTCCACTTAGTAGTGGCTTCCTCAATCGCTTCAGCCGAGGGTTCAAACAGTTGGTGGCTTCCATCAGTGACAGGTTCAACAAATGACAACTTCAGCTTCCTTTCCAAGGGATTCGAATTTACCAAAGAAGCAAATGTTCGTCCCTGCCTCACAAAGGATCCATTCACAGGCCTTATCATGCCATTAACAGCAGCAGTTGAGGCTTGAACAGCTCTTCCCTGCACAGGTCTGCTTCTTCCTCGGGTTACAGATGGATCCCGAATTCTGGATTTGAAGCCATGGGGTTGTCCTGCCTGCACATTAGCAGGTTGCTTAAGCACATTTCCAGCTGATTGAGGTCTTTCAGAAACCAGATTTGAAGATCTCATCATCGCAGCCAAGCTAGGGTTCTTCATATTCGTGGCCAGATCTGATGTTCCCCCTTCCAAATCACGTTGGGCAGTGGTGCGAACATCATTTCCAGGCCTTATGGAAGGATCTTTGAGCTCAGTTCCAGCTGGTTGAGAGTGTGGAACGAATTCAGAAACTGGATTTGAGATTCCAGTTTTGCTGTTCTTCGCAGGAACAGTACGCAGGTTCAGCTCATCTCCCAAATCTGGGACTCCAGAGGTGATTCGAGGCTGCTGCTGTGTGGATTTCGCCTGTTCTTTGCCCACAAAGTGATTGGCATCCAGGGTTTTGTGATCAGCAGCAGGATTCAGGAGCCTGGATCTTGGATTTTTCGTATGAACAGTACCCATCTCAGATCTCAAATCTGTAGATTCATCACCATAATCCGTTTGGATGATCGAATCAGTGGTGCTCATGGTTCCAATGGCCCGATTAACCCCAAGAACAATTGCAAATCAGATGAGGAGGGTTTAGAAATTGAAAATCAGGAAAGGGAGAGGAGCCTTTAATTTTCGTATTGCTTGTGACATTCTTCTAGTTCCTTTAATTTTCGTATTACTCTATCAGCCCGTGCAGTAATGCATGAGACAAAAAAATAAAATCATATTGATCGTATGATAAAATAGAAATATGATATATATTTTTTAACCGATATGATATGAGAGTGTTAAAGTAATATGAGATATATTTATCAAAGATATTTATATCTATTTTTGTATATTATTAAAATATTAATCATGGATTTAATAGATATTTATATTAAATCTTTCTCTTTTATTTTCCAACCAAAACATATTGTATGAACAATAAATTTTATTAAATTAATATTTTCATTTTAATTTAACTATTAATTATATTTATTTTCTAATTAATTAATATTTAATCATAACCATCGAATTAAAAGTTGAACGATCAAGATTAAAAGATCTCAGTTGAAGACAAAAAGACCTCTATTTGCTTAGTATATAGCATAGATTTTGTTTTATTTTTTTTCCCCCTTTTTTGTGAGAAGTTTCATAAATTGCTATCACTAACTAAATACTCTCTTAAGTTAAATATTGAATTAATTATAAAGTTTATTACACTTTAAATGAAAATGCTAAATAGAAAATTTTAAATGATAATAATAATTAAATTTTTATTATCATAATGCTCGTGAAATATCACTTGAAAGATTTTATTTAAAGGAGATACCACTAACTTACATAAATTGCCACAAGATATCACCCCAACCTAAATAGTATGCCTGTAAAACAAAATAATACGTTTATATAAAATAATATGTCTCTAAAAAAGTTAATATGTCCGCCGGATTATATGTATATAACAAAGCTAATACGTACGTCGAAATCCGGCCAGAACAAGCAGTACGTTCGTCGGAATCCGGCCGAAATAAGTAGTACGTCTGTCGAAATCCGCCTGGAGCAAGTAGTAAATCCGGCCGGAACAAGTAGTACGTAAGCCGAAATCCGACCGGAGCAAGTAGTATAATCTTACCGGAGTAAGTAGTACGTCCATCAGTATCCAGCCGGAACAAGTAGTACGTCTGGTCGAACTAGTACGTTTGTCAGAATTCAACCGGAGCAACTAATATGTTCGACCAGAGTAAGTAGTACGTCCGATCGGAGCAAGTAGTACGTCTACTGGAATCCAACCGAATCAAGTAATACGTCCGTCGAAATTCGACCAAAACAACTAGTATGTGCAGCAGAATTCGACCGAAACAACTAATACGTCCCGGAATCCAGTCCGAGCAATCACCACCGTTGACAATAATCACTCTCCTCATCCATCAATCCCGCACCAAAATTAACTCAATCTCACCATCAACAACACCAATCAAAATCATAATTCCAAAAAAAAAAACAAAAACAAAAACAAAAAATCAGATCCACCATCTCCATGTCTTCTCCGTCACCACCTTCCTCGTCATAGCCTTGCCCGATTCGGAACTCATCTCCATCACCACCAAAAGCAGAAGTAATTCGTGACAAAGATCAGCTAGCAATTAACTGAGCAAAAGTGACACTGAGTGTCAGATAAGGGAGCAACAAATTATCAACTCCAAACTGTAGCTAGTTTGATCACGAATTTCCAACTCCTTATAATTCTTCCATATGCTAAGCCGTGAATCACACTAATCGACATTACATAGTTCATCACGCTACAAACTGCCTCAAGATCTGCTTCAGAAGCCCACGTCGAGTATCCAGCAAGAATTTTCTTCCAGCTCCCAACTTGGAAATATTTACAAGTATACAACCAACATGTTCAAAAGGATCACCTGGTACAGGTGAAATTGAGCTGTGATACCAGTCAAACGTGGTAGCAATGTTATAAATAAACTAAATAACCGTGCCTAAAAATAGCAAGCCGCCAAATGTAAGATAGTGTGCCTACTGGTTCAGAGTCAACATAATACTCTAATTATACTAACAGAATTAGAATCTGAAGCATTATGAAAAGCAGGCAGTGAACTCGGAAGCGAGAAATTCGATGAAAAATTGAGTGTGTTCGAGGTACTTGTATTCGGTTCCAGTTGAAATTATGTAATTGTGGTTGTGTGATGTTGAGATGGATCGTTATTGTTCAGGTGAAGAGAGCAGCTGTGGACATTGTGAGGGGATTAACCGGGTCGGAGGACGAGCTGCGGTCTCTTGGCGGGTATTCAAGTGTATTGCTGCCTAAGTTGTGTGATCTAATTGGTGAATCCAAGGTGCGTTTGAAAGATTTCTTTTCTGTTAGTTAAGTTTCATGCCATTAATTAATCGGTTAGTCCTGTTGATGATTGTTTGCCAGAAACTAGTGGAACTCGTTACTTCGGCTTGTGGAAGAAATATATGAAATTTGAACTGGGAGTGATGATCTTGTTGTTGCTCCTCGGCTAACAATCATTGGCACTGGTGTCAGCGAATTGCTAATCGGAGTGTGATTCTGTGCCTTTTTTTTTTTTCTTTTGATTTGTTTACGTCCCAGGATGTTTAGAACCTGCAGCACAATCTCTAGTAAACTTGTCGCAGAAGTCAAGACTTAGCAGGGAAAATGGTATCGATAGGAATGGTGAAAACTTGCATGGATGTTCTTTATAAAGAGGGTAATGGTATTGAGCGAAAAAAAATTTCTTGAAAAAAATTTATGATACAATCTGCATCTTTCAATGAAAAAACAACATAATCCCGACAACTAGGGATCCACCTCCGGAGATTTGACGGGGGTGAGTAGTAATTTCCTTGCTTCCCTCGTCTCTGAAACAAAGGTGAGCTTACAGTACTAAAAGCCCACTGGGTTGCAGCACACTTCCTCTATTCAAAGCCCACTGGAATGTCTAAATAATGCATATGATTGGAGTCACCGAGGGTTTCAGCGGCCTAAATTCATCCATCATTTTTAGGAGCAATTTTTTAAATCAAAATCGAATTGGGGGAAACATCGTTTACCGATGGGTACGTCAGCCATGAATTCTGCTGAGTTGCAAAATCTCATCAACGTAAAACTTCTTCGCCAACTTCATCTCCTCTCTATCTGTCTCTCTTTTTTTAAGCAATAAACTGCATTGCCGTTCCTGATTCTATATTTATATCAGGGTTTCGAGATTTTACTAGATGCGCTTTACCGTATTAATATGCTGGTCTCCTGAAGGGTTTCAGGGTTTGTATGAAATCCTTGATTAGTTACATTTTCATTCAAGCTACTATCACACTGTCGTAGGAGTTTAGGGTCACTGATCGAATGTTCTACTTATCAAGTAAGTAGTAGGGTCGAGTGTGCAAGGGCTACTTCGACTTTGGAATGCTATGGACCGCTATCTTTGTTGATTTTGGTTTTCTATTTTCGTTTTATCATCTGATAAAACGAAATGTTTGATATTGATTCTAGTTTTTCAAATGGATAAAATGAAAAATGAAAAAAAAAAAAGTTTTTCCGTTTCTTTTTTTTATTCGTCTAAATATAATATTCAAGATTTCCTTTATAAAAAATCATTTTATTTTTTTAAGTGATTTCAGCTTTCGCTACTGATTTTTAGTTTCATTATTTGTTTTGATTTTCATAATTTTGAACAGCGATAGCAAACAGCTTCCCCTCCCCTGACACTTTCACTCTCCAGTTAATTGTTGGATCATAAGTCATGATGACGCTCTTGGATCTCAGTCAAGAATTAACTCTGCAAAATCTTGAGCTTGAATAATCTTGAAATTTTTTTAACATAAGAAAATGAATTTTCTGTGAAGAGCGAAGTACGAGCACTAAAAAAAAAGGCTATTTGTGACTGATTTTAAATTTCGATCCCTAAAGTTAATGACTGATTCAATCGCAAATTAATTTAGTTATCAATTTAAACGGTCACTAAATTTAGCGATCGAAACGATCGCAATTTATATTTAGCCACCGAATCGATCGTCGAATAATTAATATACCCCCGAAATCAAATCTCCTCTCTCCTTCCTCCTTCGTGTTTTTTCTTCCCAAAAAATTCACCCGGCGGCAAGAAACCACCACCACCCCCATCGGTCAGCGACGACTCCACCTACCATCACCGCACCACCGACGACATCAGCACACCACCACCCTCATCGGTCGCTTTCATCCCCACCACCATACACCTCCGTGCCGACCTCCGTTCCTCACCCGGACAAGGAGCCCCGGCGAGCGATTCCTGCAATATTTCTGACAAGGTGAAGGCGAGCTGACGAAGGAGAAGAAGCCAACATACCCACATCCCGCATTGAATCAAAACCCTAACCCCTTTGTTCCAAAAAAGTATAATTTTCTAAACTTAAATCTCTAGTTGATTTGAATTTATTTTGAAATTAAACTATGTTTACTGTGATGATTTGGTTTGTTGATGACTCCTGGGTTGAATGGATTGATTTTATGAATTTAGTTGGTTAAGGTGATATTTGGTTTAGGCGATATCATGGTTGGTTTGTGGATGGTGATCAGGTTGATGATTATTGATGGTTTGATAGAGATAGAGGTAGAATGATTTTTAGGCGATTTTTCGTAGATGATGAGGTTGATAGAATATTGATGGTTTAGGACGATGTTTGAGGATGGTGAGTATTTGAAAAAATATATAGTAGAAAAAAATAATTGTTAACTAGTTGATTGTTTATGAAGGGAAGACGAAGTTTTAATTGTTTTAAATTTAAAAATATTTAAGTTGGGTTGATTTTTTTTAACTTAGTGTTTAGGACCTTTATTGGTGGAGGCCCGAGCTCACGAAGCGTGTTAGGAGAGAGTGGGAGGCGATGACGAGGAAAAGGACGAAAGATATCTTGTACAAGGCCCGTCAGACCGTGCAAACAGGGAGCGTCCTTCCTTGGGTTGACGAGGATTCGCTTGATGCGCTGGACATCAAGTGGAACTTGCAGGCGTTCAAGGATCGATTGAAACAAGTGAAGGAAAACAGGGAGCAAAGACAAGACAAAAAAAACACAAGGAAGTGTGTCTAGGGTCCATGTGACCAAGAAGCTGATAAGTTAGTCTTAATAAAAAAAAATTATAAATTTTTATAAAAGTAATTCTGTTTATTTCTTTGTTGTCTAATGTGTTTGGTAAAAATAAAATTCCTAATCTAGGGTGAAACGGTAAAGAGGATGCTTGATGAAACAGAGGTTTTCGAGCACACGCACAAGAAGAAAGGCATTGTGCCGGCATCGGGTGAGAAGATGAAGCTCTGTGATGACAGCTCTAAGGCAATGGCGGTAAGTTAAATTTTTTATATTTATTTTTGATTAAGTCTTTTTATTTTTAATAGATAGTTTTTGTAGTTTAATTTCTTTGTTTTTTTTATTAGTATTATATGTAGGTGGAGTTCAGAGCTCGTCGTGCCGTGATGGTGGATGAGTTTATGGCCACGCAGAAGACGGGGACTCAGCTCATTTTGAAACAGGAGCACGCATTCACCAACCAGGCGTATCTCGATGTAGCGGGATGCAAGAAGGGGTACATCTATGGTCTCGTATCGGCCTCCTCGGTATATTATCCCAAGGAGGTGCGATCCTTGGCCAGTAGAGTATCAACATCCGTCGACGTCTCCGAGGTTCTTTCGCTAAAGGAGGAGGTGGTAGCTCTGAAGGCACAGATGGAGAGGATGGCCCAGATAATATCCCAGTGCGGAAGAGGAGCTTTTGATCGTCGTCAGGACGATTCTCATGATCCATCGCCACCGGCACCTCCATGTCCTCCAAAGCAGATCCATGGTTTCTAGACGTGTAGATACATATCATTTCTCTAGTTTGATGTATTTTTCTGACCGTTTTTTGTATCGTATTCAATTTTCATATAAATAAACAATTAATTTGATATCATTTTTGTGTTTTTTTCATGTTGTTTTGTGTACTTTCATGTCTTGTTGTTGAATTGTGAATGTGGGAGGTTGGATAGATGGGTTTGAATTGGTTTGGACGTAGTTTGGGTCAAATTTTTGTATCCCGACGGGAATTTCAGCAAACCGTGTTTTAGGTCCATGGAATAAGGCCTTTTGCTGTGTACTGCTAAAATCAAATCAGGAATAAGCTTTAGCGACCAAACTGGTCACTAATTAGCGACTGCTTCGATCGCTAATATTATTTACGACTGTACATGTTTTGATCACTGATTCTGCGATCGAAATACAAACGGTCGCTTATTAGCGACCGAAACAGTCGTAAATATAATTAGCAAGCAGCATTTTAGCGATCGGCGTTTGTGATCGAGATTCGATCGCAATAATTGATTAGCGATCGAAATTCACGTTTAGCGACCGAAATTTTCAATCGTAAAAAATTGTTTATTTTGTAGTGGAGTAGAGACAAAACATGAAACAAGTTAGTAACATGTAACATAAAATCCTTAACAAAAAAAGATTAGAAAAAAAAAATGAGATGGAATTATAGAGTATTGGATTTAAAGGCATTATAATCAGCTCTCTCTAAGGATTTATTTGACTTCTCTTCTTACGTTCGAATATCTCTTATGGTTCACGACAAATAGCCCTTTAGATATAACTAAGTTTCTCTTGAGCACTGTGGGCAGCGTTGTCAAAAAAATCCCACTTGGAACCTACTTTGAAGTAGTCGAGAGAAACCGATATTGAAAAATGGAGATTTCTTAAGGAAAAGAATGCGATATGATGAAAGAGATGAAAATTATTGTCGTTCATTTTGATTTGGGATGATGTATTTATAAGAAACATTGTCCTAAATCTGAAGAGACACCATCTTTTGTGAAAATGACATGGGTTTTAGAGAAACAACGATTTCATAACTGTTTTCTGCAAGGTTGCCATGATCATGACGACCTCCAACCTAAGAAACACAATCTTTGTAAAGCCGTCATGGTCATGACATAACCTGTCCTGGTCATGACACATACTTTCAGGAAAAAACACTTTAAATCTATAGAAATAAGTTGTGTGTTTGTCCAAAAAAATATATTATACGTGTTTAGTCTTCGTTGAGTAGCAGTTGCCCAAACCCAAACCCAACCCGGTCCAGCGCGTATGTATGTGTCTCCAAAGCCTATATGCCCTAGCAATTATTTAAGAGAGTACAAGTGAAGAAATCTTTATATATCACTACAAAAAAATAGTGTCATAGCGACCAACCTTTTTTTAGCTGTTGTTAATTAGCGAGGGAAAAGAAAAATACAATCGCTAATTATATATTACAACGGAATAAAATATCAATCCTAATTTAACGACGAAAGAAAGTGTGCAGTCGCAAACTAGAGACGAAAACTGAACTTCTGTTGCAAATTTTCGACAGAAAAAGCATTCCATCGTAAACTTCTGAGTATGGGCACGAATTCAGATCTGGTTTCAGACTCATAAACACAAACGCCCACTTCCAACCACCTCGCCACCACCTCACCAGCCACCTCGCCCCACCTCGTCGGTGATCTCACTCCCACCTCGTCTCAGCCACCTCACACCCATTCTCCTCCACCCCGTCGTCACCTGCGTCGCCTCGTCTGCTCTCACCACCTAGCCACCTCACACCCATTCTTCTCCACCCTATCGTCCCACCCTCGCCTTCGCCGCCTCATCTGCTCCCACCACCAACAAATCTCGCCGGTTGCTCCCACTCCTATTGTCATCTTAAACAGTTGAATTGCATAAGGTATATTTCTAAACTCCTAACTTTAAATATTAATTTATTTTAGTTTAATTTCATGTTTGATGCCTTGTCTAGTGTATTGGAATGGATTTGATGATATTTGATGGTTTTAAAGGAATCGGAGGGGTCGTTCATCACTATCAAATTGCACGGGAACTCACCACCACACACAGTCTCTTATTCATTATTCCCATATCGCATCATAGTATAACCTTAAACCCTAACCTTTAATGGATTTTGTTTTAATTAAAATTTATGTTTAATATTGTGTTTGAAGTGCTTGCATTGGAATTAATTTGGTATTGGAGGTTGATTTCATGGTTTTTGATGGGTTTGGAGGAATAAAAAATTAAACTCGATTCAAGGAGGTGATATTGGTTTAATGAATGGTTGATGTTGGTTCCTTGGTGTGGTTCAATTGTTGTTGGAAGGGTTGTATGATTGGTTTTGATTTGAAGGGATCGAGAGTGTGTCTCGATCCCTTGATTTGTAAAGCATTGAATCTTGTGGAATTACATTTTGATAAGAAAATATGTTGAATATTGTTTACGTCGAATGTTTAATTAGGGTTGGTTTTTTATTTTATTTTTTTGGATTTTTTTCATGAGCTAAAACAAAATGTATGATTTTTAGAACTTGTTTGGGCCAAAATAAATTTTTTTATCTACTTTGTTAAACCTTAGTGAAACCGAACTTTGTCGAATAAGATTTTTAAAATGTCATAAATTATTTTAGTTTCAACCTTAATTAGGTGAGTGTAACATTAAAATGTCATGATCTTACATTGATTATGTTTTTAATGGATAAAAAGATGGGGTCAAATTTATCATGGTTTTATGATAGATCCTGGATATATGAGCGGCTTGTTGATGGGTATTTAAACATCGTGTTTGCTACAAATGTGAAAACGTTTGTGAACTTCGCCCTTGAGAGAACCAGATTTTCAATTATCCTGACATTTGAGATGTTCTTGTGTTAAGTGCCACAATAGGATATATCAAACGATGAATGAAGCAATACTGCACTTATATGAGCGGGGGTTTATGTCCAACTACTGAAAATGGACACAACAGGGTGAGGCTGAGTAAGGGGAAGCCTCAATAGCGATGTGCTCAAATCCGTATAAGGATATGGTTATGGATGGGTTTTGGGGCAGGTTTTTCCAAGGTTGTAGATCACGAGACGATGGAGAATTTCGATGATAGTTCGCCGCGTACTTTCAAGCCTTTCTTTGATATGTTGAGTGGTGCTAAGGAGTCCTTGTATCCTGGTTGCAGTGTGTCCCAATTGGAGGCTGTTTTCAGGTTGTTGAACATCAAGTGTAAGTACAACATACCGCACAAGGCGACTGATGCCTTTGCGGCGTTGTTGAAAGACATTTGTCCATAAGACAATGTGATGACAGGCACATTGTACTCCACTAACCGGCTAATGAGAGGCAACCGTCTTCCTATTAAGAAGATAGACATATACCCCAATGGTTACATGCTGTTCTGTAAAAATACAGAGAATTTGAAGATGTGTTCCAACTGTGGGGCAGGAAAGTACAAGGACAAACTTCGGAGTAACAAACGCACTGCTCATAAGGTGCTGCGTTACATCCCTATCACCCCGAGGTTACAACGTTTCTATGCAACCAAGAGCACAGCCGAGCGATGACTTGGCACGCTAGTAACCAAAGTTTTGAGGATGTGATGCCACATCCCTCAGACAATGAAGCATGGAAACATTTGGATATGGAGTTTGGTTAGTTCTCAAATGAACCTCGGAACGTTCGTTTGGGGTTATGCACTGATGGATTTGCTCTTTTCGAAAAGTCCGGGGCTGAGTACTCATGCTGGCCTGTGATGTTGACTCCGTTTAATCTTCTACTAGGGCTATGCATGAAGACTCCATACATTATGTTTTCCATGATCATTCTAGGGATGAAGAGTCCGAAGGGGAACCTGGATGTTGACTTGCAACCTTTGATCGAAGAGCTGACTCATCTATGGATGTTTGGTGAGGCCACTTATGATGTTTGTGTGAGGTAGACCTTTCAGATGAGTACAGCATTGTTATGGATAATTAGTGATTTTTAGGCTTATGGAATGCTTTCTGGTTAGAGCACAGCTGGAAGATTGGCATGTCCTTACTGTATGGAGCATACAAAATCCTTCACTCTGAAGAATGGTAGAAAGCAAACATGGTTTGACTATCATCTTCGTTTTTTGCCTTATGAACATCTGCTTTGAGCCAATAGAAGCGGGTTCTCGAAAAATAGGGTTGATTATGATGACCCGATCCCTATCTATGACGGTGATGAGATGCGTGCTCGTGTGTTCTTTACCAATCCCGATCATTTTTATGTCACTCACAATTGGAATAAGAGGAGCGTTTTTTGATAATTATAATATTTACACAAGTTGCTAATTAGGCATAATCTTGATGTCATGCATGTTGAGAAGAATGTGTTTGACAATTTGTTCCACACCGTCATGGATGTAAAAGGAAAGATGAAAGACACGGTGACGGTTAGAAAAGATCTCAAATTGTATTGTAAACGTTCGAAGTTGGTGTTGAAAAGATTGAAAAATACGCGCGGCACGATAACAAAATTAACGACGAGAGTGACTGCCGCTAATTGATTTAATTTTGTAATGTATACTCTCCATCCAAACCCCACAACCAATGTGGGTAAAAATGTTCAACCATCTTTTTGCTCCCTTATATTCACCTTAACCAGTTTTTACACAAACTTGATTTTAGTGTACATTTATCTCACTATATAGTACTAAAGCATTATTATGTCACGTTATTTATCTCTTAACTATACTTAATGGAACAAATCTCAACACTCTATATGTGCTCTTTGAACCTTGTTGCACAAGGAATATCACATTCGCTTACTAAGAAGTACTAGAATAATAATATTCTCTGTCATATAATAAATGTAATGGTTTGTGATATCATATGACGATATATAATAAAACCATCAAATATTATTTTATATAAATTTGTGCTATCATATGATGAAGATTACGTGAACATTGGATATTGACTGATATAAAAATCTAACATATCAAAATAAACATATCAAATAATATTATTTTAATATTATGTTTTTGTAGGACGAAAGAACCATGAGTAGAAATTATCCTGAGGTAGTGGACTCATTCTTTCGGTCAAATCCCTACGGAATTTCCCACGTGATCCATGATTCCCTTGCACCGATTTACTGATTGGTTAGGTTCAAGTTTCATCAAATCACAAATCAAATACCCAATTCCTTTTCCCCTTTCCATCTCCATCTCAGGATTTTCTCTTTGTGTCAATGTGAGGGTCATCACTTCCCTGTCATTTTGTGGATTGACATTCACCTATTAAATTTAGAAATAATAGTTCTGGGAGTATTTGGTCTTTTTCTTATATAATATTTTCTCCGTTTTTATATTATATATAACACTTGTTTATTTAAATCGTCTTAAAATATACAGAATATATCATATTTAGTAATCTTTTCACATATAAAAATATCAAAACAATCACTATCTGTTACAGTATATTCACTATCTCCTCTTATAACTGTTAGCTTAAATCCCAATATCGCAAAAAAAAAAAAAAAAAAAAACTTTTTTTATTAAATTTCATAAAAATTCAATATACACATGAATCTATGGGTCGGATTAACTCGTTATCCATATTATACAAGGAGATATTTGGTTGCTACTTTAACCAAGCCGACTGGAGATTACTCTATTTTCATTGTGGACCGTTAACCAGTCCTGTCAACAATCCACTGGACTACCAAAGTCAGTATATCACTCTCGATCTCATCACTTCTAGTACGAATTTCAATGTAAATTTTTGAACTGCATGTTTTTATTGTGTACAATTTCCTCATTGATGTGCATCGACATCTTGCATGTTTTCATTTAAACTGAAGCAGAGGAGTTCTGTTTCCGCTAGCTCTAACTCGGTCATGATCAATCATCACCCAACTCGCTCTCCAGCCATCGTAGTTCTGTTCAGAGTTCTCACATAATGCACTACCTGCGTTTGGAGAACTCTATCCTTGTTAAATGGCCTACTGGGTTGTCCTGTTTTGTTATAGCAAACCTTAGTGTTATGCAATTTAGTGGGTGATTTGTGTGGTCGAATGGTTCCAAGAATCCAGAGTTCTGGTGTATCGATCTTTATGTATCTATAGCTTGCATAAGATGTTGTTGAGGCAAACCTGATGTCTGATGGCACATTGATACTTGAATGTTCAAGCTGAGTTACCTCAGCTTCCTTTCTTTGACAAAAAGAGATGGATAACCCAATATATTCAGAATACCACCCTTAAAAAACATAGGAAAAAATAGTGTAAGATCCTTGGAAATATTAGCATAGATTCGTTAACAAATTATTCCCCGTGGAGATGGCATGATGAACATCATCCCATACAGGTATTTCATCTTGATGTTTTTTGTGATGAGTTGTTCTAGCTATGAGATGTACTAGTCGCCGCGTCCAGCTTGCTTTTTCTCCTCTCTTTTTTCGCCCTTTTGGTGGCTTTGATAACTGGTGCTGTTTGGGCAGCATGAGAAGCAGATAGCCATGGTAAATGAAATGTTGGCCAACATGGCATACCTGTGCTGGAATAAATGTATATTGGGAAGTCCTGGTAGCAAGTTCAGCTCAAGTGAAAGCACCTTACCAACTGTGCTTACTTCGATATGAGTGCCATCATAGCCAAACACTTGCAGTCATTGTCAGATGCGCAAGGAATCAATTTCAGAGGCTAATGTTCATTGGATATAAGTTGTTCGGTTTCGTTTTATTGCCTTCCTTAATTAGTTATGTCTCCTGTTTTGTTTGTCTTCTCTTTACATGAATGTTGTACAGTTGTACAGTAAGCAACGTTTTTTTCATTTCCCTGGTAGTTGATTGGCAGCGGGTGACCTTGAACCTGCTTATGAGGTTAGGTCGACAGAGTTTGCAGAGGTTAGAGCAAGTCCAATGATACATGTTATTTTGGGATACACAAATCTATATTTTGTCAATAAATAGTCTTGATTTGTTAAAATAGCAATGTTGTTCCGATGGAATGAATGCAATTAATTTACCACGATCCCAAACCATTGAAGAGGATGAAATCACATAATTGATTGAGATTATTTCTGCTCGTGTGGGGAGATTCCCATCAAGACTTCTGAATGGCCAAAAAATAACAAAAGCTATTTTTGTTGCTAAATATGGCATGGAATTTGACAAAATACAAAATTTGTCTTGAAAACTTGTGACCATTGGAGTGGAACATTCTATATCTTTTGCTATACTATGATATTGCCTAGACTTTTAGTTAGTCCATTGGACTTGTTCGTATGCCTAACTCTAGAGTAGATATTGACGCTTTTTCATAGATATTACTTCCTCCTTTTCAAATAAATTATGATATATTGATTTGGCACGATTATTAAGAAACGGATTGACTTTAGGAAATTTTATCAAAATGCCCTCATTTTTACACAAATTCTAACACTTGCATAAATTCTCATGCCGAGTTAAAACATTTCAACTAATTCGAGAAGGAGGGAGTATCTTTTTTTTTAATTCGCTTTCAATTTTCTGTTTTTAATTATTCATTTTTGAAAACAAAAATCATTACCGAATAATTTGAACTAATTAATCAAAGAATCCAAAAAAGAAATTCGGGATCAAAAGTCATGCCAGACAAGGCCGTACATAGGTGTTACTTCCCATATTTGTACGTTTAATCCTGTCATTATAACACTGGTTAGCTAGCAGCTGATTGGGAAACGCAACAACAGCCTTTTTTTTCTCCTTTGCTCAAGGATGGTTAAAGACCATCACATATCATTCCAGCGTATATATCATTCCCACATAATACTGGCCAAGCAAGCAAGCAAAGAAGCATGTTGATGATGGTGGTGATGCAGAGTGAGTAGTGTACCAGATCAGCTGATGTTGCGATTACACGTCCGATTCCCCACACCACGTACACATAAGGGATCCTTTCGGTTTGCTGTGGAATACATTACTAATTCATGAGTAAATTACTAGTGGAGTACTATTTTTTTTGTAGCTAGTGAGTGTGAGTCTATATGCGATGGTCCAATGGATCATGTGTGATCTCAATTTCAATGATAGAGAACTCGATCGTCTCCTTATATATTCTCTACAAGAGTGCCCTATTCGTCGTAGTTTAGGATGATCTTTAAGGTATGGTGGAGTCGAGGAATTCGTCCATGCATTCTACTTACATTGCATTTTCATTGATTTTTTATCTGACATCCTCAATGTAAAATATAAAACATAATTAAACATATAATTATGTGCTGATATATTTAAGGATTCCCGTACCAACAAGAACAAGTGTGGTGGCATTGGGGTTACAATCCTAGCCAACGACATCGAATTTGGTTAAGTACTTTGAATCCAACTTTATATTCAGAATCATTAGTAATTAATCATACAAGTAAAATGAAGGAGAACGTGATGTCACTGTTGTTCCACCATGGAGGCTGAATCATTAAGACCACGTCCGCACTTCGAGACTAAACGAGTCCATTCAATTCTTTTTCTTTTTCTTTTCTCTTTTTTTTTTTTTTTTTTTTTTTTTTTTTTTTTTTTTGGGAAAGTAAACAGACTAAGGGTGGGTCATATATGAAGGAGGAGAACATTACCAGCAGACAGCAGTCACTGGACCGCAGACCGCTTGATTCATATATAGGAAAAGCTAATTATTCGAAAAAAAAAAAAAAAAAAAAACCAAGTCGAGCTGTCGTGCTTAGCGCTTCAAAAGGTAATTGAGTAGATAACAAATAAATCTAATTTGTTAATCTTTTATAAAGAAAAATCTTATTCATTAATCGTTTATAAAAGAAACTTATTCGTTAATCTATTTGTATTTATATTAAAAACTATGTGAATCACTCGTTCTACCTATCTAACTATAATTAACATCATCAACAATTTCTTACATATCTATTATATACTAAGCGAGAGTAATTAAGACTATAGCTTGATTGGATATTTATGATTTATTCTTTTCTATCAATAGATTTAGCCTTTCCTTTTCAGCAAGTGAATAAGTTATTTATATAATTTTTTAAAGTTGGATACTTTTAGATTTAGTAAAAAAAATTTATCAAATGAATAAGTTATCTAAATAGTTTTTAAGATCAAATATTTTTAGATTTACTCATCCTATTTTACATAGTGGGTATATTATCGAAATATTTTTTAATAGATATAAATTCAAATGATATTTTTTAATCAATACATAAGTGAGACCTATCAATTTTATTTCGTATCATTTCTCAACCAAAAACCAATCCTCAAAAATAGCAATCTTAATAATATATAGCTTAATTAGATAAAATTATTTCACGATTAATTTTATGTAATCAATTCTATTCAATATCTTTCATAATTGATGACAATCTGGAGAGCAAACCAATTGAGACAAATAATACAAAGATTGAATATGATAGTTATACAGATTTCTCGAAACTAGAAGTAGTGAGTCATTCAATTAAAAGAATTTCTTATATAGTATATAATGTTATTTTAGTTTTTTTAAAAAATCTATTTTTTATTCTAATACATTACAACACGAAGAAAACCATTCTTTCATTTATAGTAGTACCTATTGTGTCGTAATTATTTATGTGTTGTCTTTTTTCTTTGGATCCCGTGCATAACTCCACGGGTGGGTATGCTAGTATATACTACTCCCTCCATCTCATAATACATATAATTTTTTTTTTATGTTGTCCTAATTTATTTACAATTAATCTTTACTTTTTTCAATAAATTTTTAATCTGAAAAAAATAAAATCAATCATGTTTTACTACGATACACATATTATCTCTTTTTCCAATCTAATATATATCGTATTACCTAGTCGCTTTTAAACGCGATAAACCGCGACTAAACGACAAACGATATTACAGGGTATTATTGTCATTTGAAAATTTTAATGGATAATCAAGTACTTTCAAATTTTTTTAAACTAATATAATCTTGTCCGATTAATTTATGATCTTTGATTATGAATTGAACTATCGAGACAAACTGTATAACAGGGTAGGTATGCAGGATATTATTGTCATTTAAAAATGTTTAATGGATAATTAAGTTATTTTATTTTATTTAAACTAACAAAATCTTATCCAATTAATTTATGATCTTTGATTATGAATTGAACGATTGAGGCAAACGGCATGACAGGGTATAATTGTCATTTAAAAAATTTTACTGGATAATCAAGTAATTTTACTTTATTTAAACTAACAGAATTTCATCCAATTAATATATGGTCTTTGATTGTAAATTGAATGATTGAGGTTAAATTTTGATCAAAAGTTAATATCCCAAATTTAACATAAAATATTCGGATCAAATAAAAAATATATAGTAATTATATATGCAAAATTTTTCACAAAGAAATAATTATAACAAATCCTAACAGTATTACATATGCTAAAAAAAAAAAAGTATCACATTCAATATATATTAGTTTATATAAATAAATTTAGTACTATTTGTTTATACTATCTTTATTCATCTCGTGCAGCACACGGATCAATATTTTAGTATATATTATACTACCCAGTCTCGTTGTCACTTAAGGATGAGGTAACGTGTGCATGTGAAGAACTGTGATAAAAGCTAACCTTTAGATTTATTGTGTGTGCCGATACATATTATTATGCCATGAGTATAATAATATGCATTGGAATCTTTGGAGATAGTCAATAAATATGGCTGAAGTAAAATACTAATTGTAACTGCTGTGTGTCATGATAAGATGATGTGTGTGTTTGTGTTATTTCTTGTATGATGGTATATGAGAGCAAATGTGTGAAAAGGGTGTAAATTCATAAATTGGTGAGATAACTCCGTGGTATAAAACGCAAAGAGCGTTGTGTCTGTCGTTTGTGTTATGCAGTGACTTGGTGGTGACATTCTTTCATTGACTCTGTGAGATCATTTTGATATGAGGGGATTTCACTGTAGAAGATCCTGGGCTCCGGTTTACCTGATCCCCTTTCGCTGATGTCCCTTTTACTAAACTTGTAGAAAGCTTACTTGTAAAACTGAATAAGTCTCACCAAGGACATAATTATAATATTTAGGGTATTTATTGTATGTCATCTCTGTGTGATTGATCGGACGGCGAGTACAACAAAGTTTTGAGTGAAGTACTGACTGCAGCAGGGCGTGAGACTTGGAATGGGGACTTGTCGTGTCACAGTATCATTGTCTCAATTTGTTTGATATGAAAATCTTGACTGTCATTACCATAAAGGGTATGACGGTAGTAATTGGCATTGATAATGTCTAGAGTGTCGATGCATGCATGGTTTCGAGCGTTATTACGTGATGTTAAGTGTATTTATGTAAGTACAATGAATCATTGGTATGTTTGTGATGATAATTGTGAAAGCCAGACTGCCATAATAATTCCATAGTGTTGGAACAAAGGATCTAAGTGATCATTTTCTTTCTTCTTAATTTTCTTACCTTCTTCTCTTGTGTTACTTCTAGTAAGGGGCCGACACGTTATTGAGCTCATATAGTTCACGGTTACTATTTTTCCGTATCTTTCTTCTTCTCTTTGTTACAGGAGTAAAATTTGAAGGAGAAGTGTGACCTAAGATTTCACGTTAGATATACCTTATGTGTGAAAGGTATTTTGATTTTAGAAAGAGAGGTAAATTCTGATGCAAATGTGATATTCTGAGTTATGATTGAGTGTATCAAAAGTTTCTAAACTAATGATGTATAGCTGAACTTAACTTAATTTTTATGACTGAGACAGGAAGTATAATTTTTGCCTATCTGAGGCGTTAGGCTCAGTGACAGTGACGTCATATGTATCATTAATAAGTAATGAAAAATCGAAATATTACATGCGTGTAAAGTCAAAACGTTGTAGAATAAACGGGACAGAGGGAATATGAATGTAGCGAACTCCTAGGCCAAACATGCTAACCCTCCGGAGATCTTTTTTTTTATTATTAGAATATTAATCCGTGTACTGCACGATAAAGATTATAATAAAGACAAATTAGATTGAATTAATTATAATATAATTAAATAACTGTATATGCGTATATATATAAGATTTTGAAATCGTTATAATCTTATGCAATCTAAATAGCCGTGCTAACACACTATATTATATATCATTCAAAATTGAGAATTAAAAGATATACCGTCCTGACTTTCCTGATCTTTCCATAAGAATCCACGTGGTATTAGTGTCGCTGGGCCCAACGTCTCAAATAGGCAAAAAGTATACTTCCTTTCTTAATCATAAGAATTAAGTTAAGTTCACTTATACACCATTAGATTAGAAATTTTGTATGCATTCAATCATAACTCAGAATATCACCTTTGCAGCGAAATTTGCATCTCTTTTTAAGATCAGAATACCTTTCACACATAAGTAATATCTAGTATCAAATCTTAGGTCACACTTCTCTTCTAAGTTTTGCTCCTGTAATAAAAAGAAGAGGAAAGATACAAAAAAATAGTTACCGTGAGGTATAGAAACTCAATAACGTGTTGTCCCTCTTCTCAGAGGATTACGTGAGAGAAGAAGATAAGAAAAAAAAATATTTACTTAAATCTTAAGCATACCGGTGATTCAACCTAGTCACATATGCACATTTAACACCACGTCACAGTATTCAAAACCACACATCAATCCACACTCCAGACATTATCAACGTCATTTACTACCATCATACGTTTTATGATATGATAGTCAAGATCTCCATATCAAACAAAGTGAGACAATGACACGGTGACACGATAGGTCCCCAACCCAAGTCTCATGCACTGCTGTACTCAAGTGTTCACTGAAGACTCTGTTGTACTTATCATCATACCAATTACACAGGGACGACAGATAATACATATCCTCAATGTTATAATTGTGCCCTTGGCGAGACTTATATAATTTCATAAGTAAGCTCTCTTCAACTTTACCAAAAGGGACATCCACGAAAGAGGATCAGTCAAACCGGAGCCCAGGGTTTTCTGCAGTGAGATATCTTCATACCAAAACAATCTCACAAGATCGATGAAATATATCACCACAAAGTCACTGCATAACACAAAGGACAAATTATACTACGCTCTTTATGTTGTTTTATATCATGGAATTATCTCACCATTTATGCATTTACACTCTTTTCATACTCTCACCCTCATTATATCAGCAAATAAGGCATAACACACACCATACGTCATCTCATCACGGCACACAGTAAGTGATAGACAATAAGTATATCGAACACATTTTGTGTCAATTCTCAGAAACCATTGCATAACTATATACGCCTAAGTATACTAGCATGCATCATGACAAATCACAGTTCTAACCGTTGCAATCATCATTTTACGTCAGCCACAACTTGTGACTACCATCAAAGATTCCAACGGATATTATTATACTCATGCTATAATAATATGTATCGTCACACACAATAAATCTAAACGTTACAGTCACCTTTTTACGTCAGTCATAATTAATTAGTGATTACGATCAAAAATTCCAATATATATGCATTGTCATGCACAATAAGTCTAACCGTTATCTTTTGTCACAATTCTTTGCATGCACATGCTCAGTCTCGTCCTTAAGTGACAACGAGTAGCGTCTCCAAGTCCTATAATATAATAAAATTTACATATTAATATATTCTCTTGTAATGCTTGTTCACGTTACGGAGTTGAGCATATTTGTTCGTACTTCGTGAAGAACAGTCACATTAATATTATGAGGTGATGCTGAGGTTTGCGCAAATCTTTAATACTTATTTTGAGTGTTCATGATGATGATTTTATATATTTATCATCATTAGAAATGTTTGTGAACATTTGAAATTATTTCGGGGTCAAAACGATTCATTCCCGGATTCTACCCAACATGACCCTTCGACACGTTTAAATCTATACCTTCTCGTATACACCTCCAAAAATTATTTCATAAAATTATACATAAAATAGACTCTATAATATTTTCATAGAATCAGAGTTTCCATCATGAAAGCTTATCAATAATAGCAGTTTTTCGTTCAAGTTTATATTTTTTGTTAGATCAGACAGTTTGACCTTAGTTCACTAACCAGCTCATAACTCTTTACATAAAACTCTAAATCACAATTTGTAAATTGTTCTGAAAACTACACTTCAAGACCTTTTCAGTTATATAGGGCTCGTTTTCTAAATCATACTATGTGATTTCAGATCAAGTCACAAAGTGATCTCTGTAGCCAATTTTTACAGATTAATATACACGTACGTTTTGATTTATATCTTAAGATTTACGACTCCAAATCATGATTTAAAAATTAGATATGTGAGACTTCAACATATATTAAGATCTGAATTTAGGAAAAAGCATATGATTTTTCATAAAATTTCTAATCTTCAAGAAGCTTATCTCCTCTCACCTTAACCAATGATGTAATAACGAGCTTCAACGATTGATAGTGGCTACACCACTACTCCAGTGTTTGCTAGCGACAATGTCTCGATTTTCTCCTAATGCACATATAAAGGAGAAGAGAGGAGAAGGAGTAAAGAGGGGAGGTTTAAGGATGAAATGGTTAGAAGAACAGGAGTGGCAGATATGATGCATAATATTGGAACGGTGAGAAGTGAAGAATGTGGGTAGGGAAAGTAAAAAAGTAGGAAGAACTAGTAGAATTAGAAAAACTAAAAAATAAAACGATTATAAATGCCATATTTTTGTGTGATAGGGTTTAATTTCATCCATTTTTAGCATATTTTCGACATAATTTTGTCAAACAAATTTTATAACCTCGTTAAATAAATTATGGCGTTCAACAATATAATATTTTTATTAATTATCGAGATAATCATTTATCACAAAATTTTTGCGGTATTACAAAAAGTATATTCAAATGATAGAGAATTAAAAGATCCAAAATAAACATTGGTTAGATAGTTTAAAAAATTATTCAAGAAATAATTGATAAAAATTCCTACTCTAACTATTAGTATTGTCATAAGATTTTTTAACATTTTTTGGGGTTAAATAATTGTTTTTCAGGATTTTTTTTACTAATGGGAATAATATTTTGAAATTTGGATATAAAAGTTTAATTAAATTTGATTTTTTTAGTTTCAATGTACACCATTCAAATTGTAATAAAAAACGAAGAAATTAATCGAATTATTGTTATTCTAATTTAAATAAAACTCAATTACCGGATTATCCTTTCAAATATTCAAAAAGATATCGATATCCAGTCATGTCATTTGCCATCAACATGGTTTCCTATAAGTTTTATGTAATTATTTTTTTGGATCTAAAAGTTTAATTGAATTAAATTTTTTTTAGATTCAATCTACACCATTCAAATTGTAATCAAATGCGAAGAAAATAATTGAATTATTGTTATTTAAGTTTAAATAATACTCAATTATCTGATTATCCTTTAAAATTTTCAAAAAGACATCGATACCATGGCACACCATTTGCCATCAACATGATTTGTTATCTGAAAATTTTATATAATTATATATAGTAGAATACTGACTCGTGTGTTGTACAGGAGCACATAAGCAATAGAAATAAATAGTATTAAACTTACATATATAGGTTACTATATATTGAATGTGATATTTTCTATTCCTTTTATATTTTTGATACATTAATTTAAGTATTACGAATTACATGCACTGCATATATTCGTACTCAATCTCAAATATTAGATTAAATTCAAAGATAAAGATTAAAAAATCTAACATAAAACTAGGCTAATGAAATAAAGTAAAGTAGTTGCATGTGTGCATTAATATTTAAGAATCAATAAACTATTATCCTGATAGATAAGATTATATATAATTCTAGAATCATTTGTTTTAATGGAGAATTTTATCATGTAAAATCAAGATGATTAGGTATTGATATATATTAAAATTCTGGCTACAGTGGTTGATGAAAGGAGGAATGAGGATGTTTTAATTTTGATAGATCCAGATATATGTTAGATTAGATTTTATTTAATTTTATTTAATTTTTTACTGATATTTTTTTAAAATGACAATAACATCCTATCATATCGTGTGTCGTTTTCCGCTTAAGAATATTAACTCGTACGTTGCACGGAGTGCATAAAGATAATAGAAATAAATAGTATTAAACTTACATATTTAGGTTCCTATATATTGAATGTGATGTTTTTTATTCATTTGATAATACCTTGTCATATTTTTTGCTGTTTGTCGCTTAAAAAGATTAGATAATACGATATATATTAGAATACTATCTTGTGCGTTGCACGGATGAAAATTATAATCAAATAATAACGTTAATGACTTATATCATAAAAATATCGATAGATTAATTTTTAATAAATTTCTATTTTTAAATAATTTTGTTTTTTAGTTAATGTTTTTATTTCTTTTATATGATATAGATAACTTATTTTTCTTTTAGAAAGACATTAATCTATTTTTTATTTTATTTTGAATAGGTAATGTTTAACTTTTTGATTTTTGTTTTAGTTTTTGTCTTTTTAATTTAGTAAATGACCTTCTTAAATAGTACTATTTATTTTAGTGTTTTAAATCGCTAATCTAATTATTTTTTTGTGAAAGATATTGTATATAAGATCAAGAAAAATTCTTCCTCTCATCAACCACCATAACTTGAATTTTATTAATCGATTACAAATCTTCGACACACCCAACAAAAACTTCATAGAATAAGCATCCACACCACGACTTCCTCCACAAAACAAACAGTATTTGTCAACAAAGACCTTACAAGAAGCTTCCAGACAAGCTCAAGAACATAACACCTCATCAGGTGAGGACTCAATTGAAGCCAGCATAGCTATTTCGACCCGATGTCCTTAAGGGCACACATCTGCTCCTCTCCCATGGCAGACATCACAGTCACAATCAGATCTTTCCCGGCAGCAAATTCATCCTTGATCTGCAGCAATCAAGAACAGCGAATTGAGGACACAATACAGACACACAGTTTGACGCAATACAGGCGCACTGTTTCAAATCATCTCCATAACTCCCACCATTCCTCCTCTCATTCCCCATCTCTCTCCACAAATCCCCAAATTTGCACACTCAAAGCAATGAGAAACCTCAAATCAACCGATCGCTTATCAAAACCCTCAGAATCGCACACGGATCAATTCATTCATAGATTCGTCACGATCATCGCGACCAGAACTGATCGGAACAAGAGATGATCCATCGTGTGATCCTCAAATGAGATTTGGGCAATGAGATCGACGATGGTGATGAGATGAGATCGAAATCTAGACTTTTGAAGGAAATCAAAAATAAAGAATGTGATTGGGAATCAATAATGATAGAATTTGATAGATTGAATGAAGGAATGGATGAGTTTGCGCAGGAGGGGGTGAAGGGAGAAGGGATGAAGAGTGGTGGAAGTGGAGAGGGAGAGAAGGCGAAGAGAGGTAGCGCGAAGGAGACGGAGGAGAAGAGGGCGAAGACAGTGTGTATTGAAGGGGAATATATGAAATGAGAAATATTTCGCCGGGTTGTATCAAATGAGATTATTTTCTAAAACATGTATCCTAGGAGAATTTACTGTAGCTTTTATTTATTTGATTTTAAATTTTTTAAATGATATTTTTTTAAAATTAACAATAATGTCCTGTCATACCGTTTGCCGTTTGTCGCAAAAAGAGATTGGTTAATCTGATTTATATTGGATTAGATTTAATACAATTCAGGTTACGGTGGTTGATGAGAGGAGAAATCGGGTTATTTTTTAATTTTGATTGGTTAAGATATATGTTAGATTAGATTTTATTAATAGATTTTATAGTGAAATATTGGCGTTAAATGACTTATGTCACAAAAATATTGATAGATTAATTTTCATAAATTTGTAGTTTAAATTTTTTTTCAGTCTATGTTTTCATTTCTTTTTTGTGATATAGATAACTTATTTTTCGTCTAGAAAGACATTGATCTATTTTATATTTTATTTTGAATAGTTAATGTATGAATATTTTGATTTTTGTTTTAGTTTTGGGTGAATTCCATAAAACTAAAAAAGAAAAAAGAAAAAATATCGAACACATACAACACGGAAAAATTAATATTTCCCATCCACTACAATTTGAATTTGTCCCAATCCAACCCAAGCACATCACTTTGCACATCGGATTCACCCTCCTCGCCACCTTTCTCCACCTCCACAGCCCACCACCCATCGCTGCTATCACCGCAAGCCCATCGGATTCATCCTCCTCATAACCGTACTCCATCTCCACAACCCACCACACATCAAATATGAAAGTCGTGAGAAAAAACTACAAGGATCTCCAGACTCACAAATACCCGCACCCTGAGAGCGTATGAACAAAGAGATCCTTGTACAAGGAACTCCAAACTCACAAACACCTACAAACTGAATCCTTGATACACCTGCAGCATATGAACAACAAGAACATAAAAATAACACCCGTAAGATGTTCGATGAAATACCACAAATAAACAGAGCCTCGCTTCTAACGGAAACAAAGCACTAGGTCACGATACAACATGAAAGAAATCGAGGATAAAAAAACACGTTTCGATTTGTTTACATGATCAAAAGACTCAGGCGATTCAAACAGTGCGCCTGCATTAACTAAAACCAAAAATAACAAAAAATCAATAAAAAATAATAACATGATATCCATAAAATTGAAAACATTATTACATATTATCCAACATAATTTTTCTTTAAAAAAAACATACTGTCGTACTGTGCGCTTGTTATTTATTAAAAAACGGGGGGTTTATCCAAAATTATAAAAACTTGGAAAAAAAATACTAAAAAGATACACAAGAAATCTAAATTCCAAAAATATACAATTCATCTATCTCATTTAAATCCCTTACCTTATTTTCATCTTCACCTCAACCCTTACCATCACCAAACCGCCGTCGAGTTCTTGCACAAAATCTGACAATCGTCGTCGGAATCCTGACCGCAATACGGTCATTATTGTCGGAATCCGACCACCTTGTACGAGACCTCGTTGGAAATCGACCACCTCGTCGGAGACGTTGTCGAAATCCTACCACCTTGTTGGAATCCAACCACCTAGTCGGAATCCCAAAACAGAGCATCAATTCAAAAGAAAACCGAGCGCATGAAAAAAAAGAACAGAGCGCTTGAAGAAGAAAAACAAAGCGCCTAAAGAAAATAAGACAGAGCATCTGAAGAAAAAAAAATGAAGCACCTGAATAAAAAAAAAAAAAAAAACAGAGCGCCCGAAGAAAAAAATAAAGAGCCTGAAGAAAAAACAACAGAGCGCCTGAAGAAAAAAAATAGAACACATGAAGGAAAAAAACAGAGCGTGCGAAGAAAAAAACAGAGCGCATGAATACAGGAAAAAATATTTTTATTCACACATGCTATATTTTATAAAAGTATTCTAATGATGAAAAAACAATGCCAAAAAATCACAAAACCTTTACAATAAAATCGTTTAATATTTGATCAATATTATTCCTCTCAGACATTTCGTCGAACACCTTTTTTGCATCGCCCAAAGTCTACATTTCGCATATAAATCCACAAGCCCACTCCCCATAAACCATCTCCATAAATTGGTCGATCACAAAGAAACAAAAATATTATAAAAAGCATCAACATCATCTTCAAAAGTATCAAAAATTCTCAGATACAATTTCATCCACGACGAAATACTAACAATGCCAAAAACACTGTCCTAAAAGAAATCACTTGAATCAACAACTCTAAAATCATCAGCCGACCTTCGTAATCATCAACTGATGTTATCATCACTATTGAATTTACTTTCTCCGAAGACACCGAAGAGTTCCTTTGACTTGGGTCCGTCGTCTACAACGGAGATGGAGGGATCGCGCAAGGTGACCGAGGAGAGATTGCGATGGTGAAGATAATGTCGCGGTGGTGGGCAGAGGCTAAGGTGGATTTAGTGAAAGAAGATGAGATTATGGGAGAAGGATAGAGAAACGATGAAATTGTATCTTTTAGGAATAAAAATCCCGCATTGATGGTTTTGGAATTAATTTTTCAAAACTATATGTTTAGATAATTTTCTGTAAAAAAAAATACAAATCACAAAAATCAATCAAACCCAACCTAAAATTAAATCACTATAAGCCAAACAATTAGATTAGAGTCTTCTATCATTGAAAGCGATCAAGAAGCAATGATTTGGTAGTTAGAGTTTTCCAAAAGGTCGAAACCCAACATCCAATGGAAAACATCGAAATCGTCACTCGAATTTAATTCCACTCATTAATTATGAACGCCACACTATTTCAACAACAAAATCCAATGAAAAAATATGAAATTGATCAATTAGGGTTTTTTCATTTGAACTCCGTAATGAAAATTGTAATAATTTGATACGAAGATAACTGCATGCATAAATTTAAGTGAATTGAATCAAATATTCATTGACAAACTAAAAAAAAATATACTTTGTTTTGTTTACATTATCAAAATATTCAGACGCACTGTTTGTATATCATACACATACTGTTTCATTCAAACAGGGCGTCAGTGTTATTCAAACAATACGCCTGTTTTTTTTTTTAAAACCACAAGATTAAACAAATGCTTAAACACAAATTTATAACATGATATCAAAAGAATTTAAAAAATCCTTATTTAGCAAACAACATGTTTTTTTCTTTAAAAAAAGAGATCCAAAAAGTGTAAAATTATTTAGGCGTCCTGTTATGTTGTATTGACGCACTGCTAAACATTGTCAAGCATTGACAGTATTTAGATGTCTTTTTTCACCGAACTGACGCATTGTTTGAAATAGTGTGCTAGAACAAAACAAAATAGTACAATAGTTCAGATGCAACAAATCCAAAAAGTAAAACGAAAAATAAACAAAAACAAAAATTTATAACATGATATCCATAAAATTGAATATATTATCACATGATATTCAACATGAATTATTTTTTTTAAAATAAAACAAATCCAACATGATATTCAAAAACCACGAAAAATCAATTAAAAAAAATTTATAACATGATATTCATAAAATTGAAAATATTATTATATAGTACCCAACATAAATTCTTTTCAAAAAAAAAACACCGACGTACTGTTTCCTTGAAGTAACGTAGTGTTTGAAAACAGTGCGTCTGAAAGAATTAAATACTGCGTCTGTTATTTAAAGCAATAAAAAAATAAACAAATCACAAAAATTAGTCAAACCCAACCCTAAAAATAAATAACTCTAACCCAGAAAAGTAGATTAGAGTCTTCAATCACTGAAAACGATCAAGAAACAATGATTTTATAGTTAGGATTTTTAAAACAATCGAAACCAAATTTTAGATGAAATTGAAAGATTTGAGATGTTTTGTGAATAGAAATCGATTGATTTGTGTACATAAGATCAAATGAGAGTGATTAAAAACAAATTTGATGACTTTTGGTTGAGATTTGATGAATTGAATAATGTAGTTGCGTGGATGGCTGTTTGTTTTGGGAAGATTATAAATTATATCAAATGAAAATTATTTCTCTAGATTGTATGTGTTGGGTAATATTTTGAAAAACTTGTATCCTAGAGAAATTTAGTAAATGACCTTCCTAAATATTACAGTTTTTTTATATTTTAAATTACTAATCTAATTATTTGTTTGTGAAAGATATTGTACATAAGATCAAAGGAGAATGATTCATATTAGATTTAATAAAATTCAGGTTATGGTGGTTGATGAGAGAAGAAGTCGACGTATTATTTTAATTTTGATTGGTTAAGATATATGTTTGATAAGATTTTATTTGATTGATTTTAATTTTTTTTAAATGACATGTTTTTAAAAAGACAATAATGCTATGTCATATCGTTTGCCATTTGCCGTTAAAAAAGACTGGATAATACGATATATATTAGAATACTGACATGTGTGCAGTACGGGATGAATAAACATAATAGAGTAAAAATAATATTTATATTAAAAAAAACTTATCTATATAGTTATACTAATATATGGTATTGTATACTGAACTTGATGGTTTGCTTCTTTCTGTTTTTTTTTTCGTTAAATTGATTTAAGTATTATGATCTACATGCGTGATTTATCTTAGTCTTCAATCTCGATTATTAGATTGAATTAAAAGATAAAGAAAAAAAAATAATGTAACACTTGACTTATAAACCTGACTTATAAATTAGAAGATTATTTATAATTACCTAATGACGATTTCATATAGGAATATAAAGTTTTAAGAATTTTTTTATATTTTTTTGTGAAATATTTCGTATATATGATGATTATACTTTTTCATTTGATCTAAATATTTTAAGTTAGATTTGATATATTAAAATTTATATTTAATTACGCTTATGATGAGACTATAGATATGATTGTTTGGATTTTTTTAACTTTTGATCAAATAGTTAGGCTAAATTCAATATCGTTAAGATTTAATCTCGACCGTTCAATTCATAATCAAAGGCTAAAATTAATTGGATTAAGATATATATTAATTAGTTAAATAAATAAAATTATTTGATTATCCATTAAACCTTTCAAAAGAGAATAATGTCCTCTCATATCGTTTGCCATCCAAATGATTTGTCGCGATTTGCCGCTTAAAAGCTAATGGATATATATTAGATTAGATTAGACAATAGATTTTTTTTTTGTTTTTTTGTTTTTCTTTTTTTGGGTGGAAAGCCGACCAGAGATTTGTTAGATATATGTATAACTGTATAAGAGTATTTCCAAAAACTGGTCATAAACGCAAGTCTTAAACGTTCCTATTATCCTACATCATCTTGTCTTGACAGAATCGCTACATGACAAGTCAACTTTGTTTGATGAGATTCATCTCATTTTCTAACACGGACGTTTTTGTTTTACTGTAATAGTAGTTGTAATAGTAGCCTAAGAGCACTTTCATTAGATTATGTAAAATAGAGTTTTTATTAAAAAAAAAATGATGATGTGAGAAATTCGATAAAATTTTAATATTATTATGATATTTTTTTATTTTTACAGGTTAATTAATTATAATGTTATGTATAACGAAAAGTAAAAAATAGATAAAAAAATAAAGATTTTGATGCAATTGCTCTTAAGAAATCCCGCCTGATATAGCTATATGAAGACAATGTCATATGGCGAATGTGATCTTTCTTTTTTTCTTCAAGCTAGCAAGCGACAATGTTTTGAACGTTTTCCTTAGCCTGGAATTTTGGATCTATCATAATCAACAGGTCGGTTGAGTCACTTAGTAAAACAAACAAAACTAGCTACCTAAAAGTACTATTAACCGTGTTAGTCCTAGGATAGCGAGATCAACCTGGTTATCAACATCTGCAACAGATTTTATATTATATGAATATCTATTCTTAAAGGTACTTTTTTGAAAAAATAATAAGTACATCGAAATAAATTCTTTATCTGTTCCTGTATAATCTTCATTTACTAATATTTATCATTTCATTCCCCTTCAAGGGAGTTCGAATTTTTATTCTTTATATCATTTTAATCATTAATTATATTATCTAAAATTCTAAAAAAATTACTTACTTATGATAAAAACATAAACTTAAAATTCTTATTTTCAAGGGAAAAAATTAATTTATCATCAAACCACAGAATAAACTAGCGATCATCCCAAACTCGATCTTTTGGAAAACAATACTGTGGCTGAGATAAATGATCGAAAACGGCAAATGGGCGGGAAAGTTTGTTTGTTTTGTTGAGTCCCTTAGGGCAGCTTGTGTGTAGTTGCATCAACTTCTCATGAATTGGGAACCAACTGTAAAGGGAATTTACTCATTCAAATGGCAAGCCATACAAAAAACAGAAAAAAGAAAAAGAAAAAAAGAAGAAGAAGGATGACTGATCGGACTAGAAATTAGATGATCATCAAGACTTAACTCGGTAGATAATGTCCTTCTATTTATACTTAACTAGCTCCCTTTTTGTTTTTAAGATTGGGGTTGCTACACACGACCGTTATTATTGCACTAATGGTTTGTCTTTCACCTTGATTGCATCATAAGACTATCAAATATTATTTTTATAAAATTAATACAAAATATTGGTAATGGTTTAAATTGTGTAGTTTTTTTTTTTTTTAATCCGATGTAAATTTAGACAAAATGGGACAGAGAGGGAGTATAGAAATTAGGAGTATCAATTTATTCCAAGCATCTCATATTGTAAAGACAAGCACATCATTAAACTTGAGCATACATGTTCGGGCGATGTCAGATGCCTTTTGTTTTCCCGATAATTAGTTAAAAAATCCTCAAAAAGGATTACAAAAGATCATCTATGAATGTATAGATCCAATGATTTATTTTGAAAATACAAAAAAATACACAAATAATATATAACATCAGCATAACATCTTGACAACAACTTGAAACACCTCTCATTGACACCTCGAAACAACTTGGTAACATCTCGTCTATCTCCAGGTGCATAAACCACACTGCGACATATTGTTAATTTAACATAAGAAAACACCAGTTCTTGCAAGCAAAGTACCTCATCTAATTAATCACATCATTGGTTCTCAACAATTAATGACGAGCTCATAGTTAACACAGGCAAAGAATTCGTATTCTGTCTATTAAAGCAACTCGTACCTAAGGATGTTAAAGCTACGAAATTGTTTATCGAATCAAATCAGAATAACCGATTAGTTAAACTGTTCGATTTTGATTTTTGAAGAATAATCGTTTACTTATTCGGTTCGGTTATGATCTTTAATCGCTTAACCATCGGTTAATCGATTAAAAACCATTTAATCGGTTAGGTTAAACTGATTAACCATAACCGAATTAATCAAAACATAGCAACCAATGACCATTAATCAATTAACCGAATAATATATATCAATTAACCAAATCAACCAAATATATGTATAATCAACTAATATTTTTTCATAAATGAATCATTTTATGCAATTATCCATTCGATTTTGATCGATAAATCGTTTAAAAATCGATTGAGAATTCGATTTTTTTATAACCGTTTAATTAATTGATTAATCATAATCGGTTAAAAAACCGATTAATCATTTAATCGTAACCGTTTACATAATCGATTAAAAAATGATTACGGTTTTGAAAACATTAACCGTTTATTAATTGGTTTGGTTATGATTTTGTCTATCAAAATCGAAACCGATAAAAAACCAAATCGGATGATCGAAACCTCATCGATCAACAATCTTACTCGTACCTCTCTTTCATTTTGATTGTCCTTTTCATTTTTCGTAACCCAAGCGACAACCTTCATCCACGACTACCGCCAATGTTGTAAGAAATGATAATGTCATTTGGTTTCTCATACGTATGTAGCAAAAGAAATGAAAATGAAAATCCACTCTCAACTCAAATCCTTCCCAACTCCTTCTGCTCTTCTTCTACTAGTATTTCTTTTTTACAAAAAAATACAAAAAATAAAACATACTTTGTGATCTTCCCATCTCATAAAATTATAACATTTTTATTTGATACGAGAATTATATATATGTTGCATTTTATAAATAAAGATTTATTTGGTTTTTAGGTTGTGTACGTGAGAGAGAGGAATGAGGGTGTCTTAATGGTTTATAGAAAAAAATTCAAATGATAAAATAATAATATTATTTTTGTGAAAATTCAAAAAAAAAACAAATGTTATAATTTTTACGGAATTCATTTTAAATACTCCTTCGTTTCAGATATATTACGATATATTACTAAAATATAAGTAATATGTCATACAAATTGAAACACTTTTGATTGAAATAGGCTAATCTTATATCCCAGGAGATTTTCTTACTTCGAAGGGAAAAAAATATGGCCTTCTCTTTAGTATCCTTCGGTGATCCCCACAATAACAGCGGAAACAACAAGAAATACTCCTACATTTATTATAGATACATTGAACCAAGAAATTCTTTAAAAAATTCAGTGAATTCTCCCAAAAAAAAAAAAAAAAGATCATTAAAGCCCTAAATCTGTTTAACAATTTTTTTTCTTCCATACTTACTCAAGAATAATGAATAATTGACAATAACAATTATTTGAATTATGAGAAACTATTGTTTGAATGAAAACGAATCAATTCTAACTTCACAATTATTATTTTTTGAATCTGACATCCAACTATCATTATGAATTATTTGAACACATATTATGATTAGCTAAAATCCATCCCTTCTTTGCACTCTGGAGGGTTGGACTAATCGATTTTGAAGTTTGGAGATTAGAATTTAGAAGAAACATAATCTTGAAGTCTTGGGTGAAAATATTCGATGAAGGTAAAAGAAAAAGAAATTAGAAAAGGAATAGGAAACACGTTGAGAGTTACTATTGAAAAATAGATAATTAGAGAAACATTGAAATACTACTCTAGTATAAGATGGAGCAGACTTCTTTTTGTCCGGTTCTTTTCTTCTTGTTTGTTATTGTGGGGATAAAAAGGAGAATCCGATAATATTTTTTCTGGAAATAAGAAAACAGCCGTAGAAATAATGTTGGTCTTAACATATCAAATCATATTTTACATTTTTTTTTCACTCACAATCTATTCTTTTCTTCTTCTTTTATTTTTTCCTCTATCCACTTACAACTATACTCAATCACAAAGGGCATAGTGATAAAAAACAACAAAGCCAATAAATTATTTAATTATTGTATTATCAATTATCAAATTAATATATTATAATTTATTTAAGATTGAAAAAATACTTATCAAAATTTATAATTTAAATTATCTAAAATTTGAAATGACAAATGAAAGGATAAAGGATGGAATTGCTCTTATCAAACGAAATTTCTCATGTCACAGAAGATGAAGAGGAGTTTAAACCAGTCCCGTTCTTGGTTAGGTTTCGGAGTTTCTATGCAACAAAGATAAGATTTCATACATAATGCCTTGGATGCATGAAATTAACTTTGTCAATAACAATCCCGATTACTTATACGAATTACGACACAAACACCACTACGTACAATGCATTGGTGTGCATGTGACAGTTGGAATTTCAACATGACTATTTCAGATCGAATGTCATCTCAGTATGCCCTCTCCAAGAGTCCGTTTGTAAAAAATAAAAATCTAATTTCTTGTTCCTTTTTTTCCTTTAAATACCCCTTAGTTTCACAAAAATTATAATGTTTGATTTGAAACAAGAATTCATATTTATATAAAATTTTATAGATGAAGTTATATTTGTCCTTTTAGGTTGTGTGAGTAGACCCGATCACGGTTCGATTTTGAACCGAACCGTGATGAAATCGAAACTGATAGAAATCGAAATCGAACCGTAAAATATTGGGTTGTTTTAGATTCCACCAAAAGCAAAACCGAAACTGGAACCGTCAGTTCAATTCGATTCTAAACCACGTATTTTTTTCCTAAAACTTCCTAATTTGTTTATTTATCTAATTTATACCTACTGATTCATTCTTTGTTATGTCTATTTAGTTGAAACACCTTAACATTTTCATCCGTTCATTTTCCGTTTATATTGGTCATATCTTAAGATGAATATTATGCGTAACTTTGTAATACGATCATATAAGGTTTGTATGTTCCGTCTTATATCATATTTTAAACATATTTTTCTTTAAATAAAAGTTATTTGATGTGTATTTGATGAACAAAATCATGTAAAAAATGCAACGAAATAACAATGAAACCATGACCAACTTAAACAGAAATCAAAATCCACATCGAAACCTGAACCGTCTCGGAATCGTTGGTTCGGAACCAGAACCGGAACCTAACTAAAAGATTCCGATTTTGATTTATCCTTCTATTAAACTGGAATCGTCGATTTTGGAACCAAAATCGACGATTTCGAAACCGTGGTCAGGTCTATATGTGAGAGAGAGGAGTAAAAAAATAATAATAGAATAAATTGATGCGATATAAAACATGAATAATATCATTAAAAAAAATTACATCATAGAAAAAAAGCTTATGATAAGAAAGTGTTATAATTTTATGAAACATCCAAAAAAAACAAGTTTTGTAGTTTTTGTGTGACGGAAGAAATAGAACTATTAGTTGTTTTGATAATGTTGAATATATCATGTTGTGAGTCTTTTATTATCAGTTCGAAGTTTTGATAGCAATTGATTTATTTATATGATATCAGAACAGGGTGTGACATGAGGTCTCAAAGGCATCTATTGCTACATGTTTTGTGGTTTATTATATTGACTTGTTTGACACTTGGTATAGGTTGGGACAGTACGTTTGTTGTCCATACTTCAGACTTTCATGTGAAAATGAGTGATGAATATATCATATTTTGACTCTTTTATTATTCGTTTGAATTTTTGATAGAGTTGATTTAATATAGACAGATTGAATTATTCATGGCTTTTTATTTATTTTAAATCAATTTTGAAAACAATGTATAATTAACAAAAAGTAGGACCTAAGCAAGCGTGCTGTAGTTAAATTTCTTTATGTATACTGTACAAAATATTTTGATCGTGGATCAGAAAAGCCTCACAGCTCTATAAACATATTTATTGAGCACAAATTCCGTGCATTCAAGTAAACAGCAGTTTCTTTTTCATAAGTAAAAATATTTTGATCATGAATCAGATAAAACACATTAAGTCTATAAAGACTAGTCTTTTTCTCACTTTCCATAATCGCTGCACTTTAGAGGGCTATATAAAGGGGGGGTTGCTCAACACATAACCATCCATCTGATATTGAGAATAGAGAGCGCACTTCCTTCCATAAATCAGACATACCAGCTGATATATACTATCATATCTGAGAGAGAAACAACTCGATCAACAAGTTGATGGGGTCTTTCATGAACTTCTTTCATCATCTCCCATGGATTACCATATTTGGCCTCTTAGGTACCGTACTCCCATCTATACCAAAAATTATTACACTATATACACGTACAATCTACAATTGCTTGCTGCCTAGCTTGTGCATTTCAATTCCTATTGTTTCAATCATTTTCCGTACGTTCACTGGTTTCTCAAATTATATAAGGATATGATTTATTGGAATGGATTTTGCGCATGCACAACTTTCATGCACCCATACAAATTTTACACTGTTCTTTCAACGAAATTATTTACTGGTAGATGTGCCATAAAATCTTACCCCGTAAACCGTGATGTTTGCAGGTAACACAATTTCCTTCATGGTGTACCTTTCTCCCATGTAAGCCCTCGATCGCCTCAATTC
>JAOVYX010007569.1:0-35792 GCA_035668315.1 Drosera spatulata | reverse complement strand
TTTAACTCCATATTTATAGAGTGAAGTGGGTGCTCTTATAAATATAAATTTGACGTGCTTACGACGGCACGCATCAATTGCCTCTTTTTGGTTGTCAAGCATTTCATCAGTCTTAGCCCTGTGTTCTAGAACATTCTCTTGAATGGCTTAGACTTTCTGCAGTGCCTTCAGAATTTTTGTCTTTTTTTGAGATTGTGTTGTTGTGGTTGTTGTTATGGCCCATGCTTCTGATGCTGTTGAGGGCTTCAGCTTAACCATTTCTAATTCCATTTCTGCAGTAGGGACAGGAATGATTACTGTTGTAAATGACTCTGCTGTAGTAGTCCTTATCGTTGATGAGGCTGCAGTAGATATGCTCAGTGGTTGCTCAGTCTGCATCCCTCTGAGTTTGGCTTCAATAGCTTCAATCTCTTTTCTTGTATAACCTTGTGCATTCAGCTCTTGTCTAAGCTGTGGCCTTGGTCCTTCTCTGATTTCCTGATAACTTCTCTGAGATTCCAGGATAAGCTTTTAAAGGTTTTCATCAGCACACCAGCCTTCAGATAATCCAAAGCGATGTTTGCATCTTGGAGTACAGCCATTTCTCGCTCCTTTGGTGGTATACTTCTTGAAGATGATCCCTTGATTGCTACCAAGGTTCTTGGTCCTTGAGCAGCCACTTCAATCTGCTCTTGTGTTGGTGTAGACTGTGCTTCTTCCTCCATTTCTATAGGATGTGCAGTTGGGAGCTCCGATAGTGTTACCTCTTTAGAGGTTTGCAGGACAAGCTTTATCCTTGTCTCCCTTGTCTGCTTTGGTTTGACTTCTGGTGCCTTCTTGATCATCTTCCCTTTGGCCTTTTCAGGCTCCTTCATGTCAGGCTGGTCTGCAACCTTTGCTGTAGTCTGCACTACTACTATTTTCTTTGAGAAGCCTATTGGCTACTTCCCAATCTACTTGACTTCAATCTGCATAGCCACAGTCTATTGCCTACCCTTCTTATCAGAAAGCTTGAGCTTTTCTTTGAGGATTATTCTTATAACCGTTCCAAACAGAGGTTGTCTGGCCTTTACCGCTTTGGCCAGTTGATACATCAGCAGCTTGGTCCAATTGAGTTTGTGCTTGGTGAGGATTACACACATTATTTCTTGCTGATCAGAGGTGATCTAATCTTTGGAGGACTCTCTTGACATGATCACCTTTTTGACCACGTCTGCAAATAGTTTGTATGGCTTGGACAAATACTTCTTCATTGTCCGTTTTCTGTCTTTTTGTCTATCCTTGCTCAGTATTGCGTGCCTCCCATCGCTTACGACAGAGACTAGAATGTCTCTGGTCTTTCGTTTGAAAAACTAAACAACTGTTCGAAGTCATTTGCAGTGATGGTGATCCCGATTGATTTGGTGGATGTGTATGTGATGCCCTGAAATTCCTCAACAACTCTGGACTTTTCAATGAAGTCTAGTACTTCTTCAGCATATATTCTGCTAGTTTTCTCACAGAAATACTTTTGACCTGCGTCCTGAATCAGCTCAGATATCTCCTTTATTTCATCTGATTCATTTTTCAAGGTTTCAAAATCAAGAACCACTCCCGTCTGCAACTTAATCTTTCTTGTTGGACTGCATTACTCTTGAGCTTTGTCACTCTTGGAAGGAGTGTTGGATCGGATGTTGGCCATTTTTCAGTGAAATTGAAAGAAATTTTGAAGTTTGTAAAAGTGAGTTCTGAGAATTCGCAAACTAGGGTTTGCAAAAGAGTGCAAGAAAGAGAGAAAGAGAGTATTAGAATGCTTAGAGTGAGAGAGTGAGAGATTAAAAAGTGTTTTAGGTTGAAAAACTTTTCATATTTATACCCATTTGAAAAAGTTACCGTTGCTTTTGAAAAACTAACCGTTGTGCAGATTCAGTCACAGATTTTGACTGTTGCGAAATTTTAGGCAATCAGTTTTAAAACGTTATTTCTTTCCAAAAATAGAACTACATTAGAGTAAGAATAATGCTGGTCTGAATTCCACATGTGCAGTAAAGCGGTATAGCATTTTGGCCATTTTACTGATTCAAATCAAACATACCCAATTCTCCTTGAAAATGAATAAACTTGCTTTCATCAAGAGGTGAAGAGGTGAATCAGACATTATGCTTTGATTACTTTATCTGTCACTATTTATGATTTGTTGTGTCAAAATACTTATTTATGTTCTATGTATATTATCTGCTATTAGACTCTATATCTCTAGTATTAAACATCTGACAGTCCTAGGAAGTGCTTGAGAGAGTCAGAGTTCTGAAGGAGAAAGGACTTCATGGGAAGTACCGAGTAAATCAGACTGGCTGAGAAGATTTCAGGGTATCAGAGTTTCATTGCTCAGGGAACAGAGTTCAGATGAAGATTAGGAAGTTTATTATATGTCTGTATTCTGGGAAGTCTGTTCTGATTACGGTGTTTCAGAGTTCTATGATATATGCTTAGCAAAGTTCTAAAGAGATCAGAAGACTATGACTTGTGATAACATACTTCTGGGTTGAAGCGATTAAACAAACTGCAGTGTTGGACCAAAGAAGTTCAAACAGACTTGTGTGATTGGAACACATAAAGGCTAATAGATTTTGGGCACTACATCAGACTGCGGCTTTACCATGGAAGAATTCAACAGACTTCATCAAGGTCTGATGTGAAGACAGATGAGAAACTAAAGATCTGAATGTTCGTACAACCTGTTTCATTTTTCCAAGGCACCTTGGATCTACAAAAGACGGATGGAGGATTCAGTTGGATATAGAATTTCATTCATTCTTCAGTGCACATACTCTCTTTGCGAATTCATCTCAACTGTAAGCTTCAAGATTCAAGAACCATCCATTCAGTCACTTCAGTGGCACAGTATGTTCTCCCTACGACGAAGTGACTTCTACAATTGGGGATTTTCTGAAATCAATCATCATCTTCGATTGATTGGATTTCATCTTTGGAGATTTCTACATTCCATAGTTTTGTGAGTTTTACATATACTTTCATCTTTCTTGATACGGTTCGCTGAGTGATCCAGAAGACTCAGAGGTTGAGAGGTGAACTTGAAAACGTTTTGTAGATCAATTATGATCTTGATTTTTGTGGTAACAAGGTTTGCTGAGTGATCCATGAAAACTGAGAGGTTGAAAGTGTAATCCGTTTTGAGATAGTGGATTTGTTGTGCTGTTCTGTGAGTTTTTCTCCCTAAACTAGGATTTCCCACATTATATATGGAGTTCATTTTACATTTCCTGCTGATTGAATTTTTGTGTTCATTTAACAACCAACAATCGAATCAAGAACTGTCAGTTAGAACTACAACCTTATTATTCCGCTGCTTTTGGTTCAATATTTAGAATAAGAATTGAAAATTGATCATATAGCCTATTCATCCCCCCTCTAGGCTATATTGTTGTAATCGTTATAGCACTTTCAAGAGGCTTTGTAAAAATGTCTGTAATTTGTTTTTCTGTTGGAATATATTCCAGTTTAATGTGATCTTTTTGCACATGATTTCTGATAAAATGATATCTGACATCAATACGCATGGTCCTTACATGAAAAATTGGATTTTCTGAAATTGCCATTAATTGCAGACGTGTTGTCACAAAATATTGGAGTTTTAGAAAACGTTATACCATAATCTGCAAGTTGTGACCTCATCCATAACACTTGTGCAGCATAGCTTCCTGCAACTATGTATTTTGCTTTTGCAGTAGAGGTTGACTCTGTGGTTTGCTTCTTGTTGAACCATGAAATCAATCTTGCACCAAGAAATTGACACGAACCACTTGTGCTTTTCCTATCAACTATACAACCTGCAAAGTCTGCATCTAAATAACCTGTTAGTGTAAAATCTGATTCCCTAGGACCCAGATCTGGAGTTCCTTTGAGATATCTCAAGATTCTCTTTATTGCAGTGTAACGGGATTCTTTGGCATCAGATTGATACCTTGCACATACGCAGACTGAGTACTGGATGTCTGGTTTACTTGCAGTTAGGTATAAAAGTGAGCCTATTATTCCTCTATACATTGTTTGGCTTATTTCTTTTCCACTCTCATCCTTATCAATTTTTACAGCTGTGCTCATAGGGGTTTTCATGTGGCTTGTATTTTCTAATCCATATTTCTTGACTGTTTTCTTTAGGTACTTGGCTTGATTTATGAATATCCTACTTTCTAACTATTATACCTGAAGTCCTAGAAAATATTTCAATCCTCCCATTAAACTCATTTGAAATTTTGATTTCATTAATACAGTAAATCTTTCACACAGTTTATTGTTAATGTAGCCAAATATAATGTCATCAACATAAATTTGTACTAAGAAAGTATGCTCCTTATGTTTCTTAAGAAATAGGGTAGTATCTATCTTTCCTCTCTGAAAATTATTCTCACATAGAAAAGTTGAGAGAGTTTCATACCATGCCCTTAGAGCTTGTTTTAAGCCATATAATCATTTGTCTAACCTGTAGACATGATGTGGATGTTCAAAGTCTTCAAATCCAGGAGGCTGTTCAGCATACACCTGTTCTTGTAGCTTTCCATTGAGGAAGGCACTCGTCATATCCATCTGATAGACTTTGAATCCTTGGTATGCAGCATAGGCAAGGAACATTCTTATTGCTTCCAATCTTGCAACAGGGACAAAGGTTTCATCAAAGTCAATTCCTTTGCCACTAGCCTGGCTTTGTTTCTGATTACTGTTCCATTCTCATCAGTTTTATTTCTGTACACCCATTTGTAGCCAACAATCGGATAATTTTTTGGTATGGACACCAGATACCATACTTCATTTTATTGAAATTCATTTAGTTCTTCATGCATGGCATCAATCCAATTTGGATCATTCAGAACTTTATTAATTGTCTTTAGTTTCATTTCTGATATGAAACATGCAAACAGGCATTCTTTAGTTGTTGCTCTTCTAGTCTGCACTGGTGCTTTCTTGTCTCCAATGATGTCATCTTGTGTATGTGCCTTGATCCATCTCCTTTTATCTTGATCAATGGTGATGTGTTCCAGTTGTTATTGTATTGTGGGTTGTTCTCGCTCTACTGCATTACTATTCTCTTCTATGTGTACAGACTGCTCATCCTTTTCTACAACTTTAGACCTCTTGTCTGCATCCTATTCATCATCTATGTATGCACATTCCTCATCAAAGACATTAGCATCGTGGATGGATATTTCAGATTCATCAAAAGAAACATGAACTGACTCTTCAATTGTTTGTGTTCTCTTGTTATAGACTCTGAAGACTTTACTTATTGTGGAATATCCTAGAAATATTCCTTCATCTGTCTTAGGATCAAATTTTCCTAGATGGTATTTATCATTGTTATGTATATAGCATTTGCATCCAAAAGCATGAAAGTATTTGACACTTGGTGTCTTTCCTTTTCATAATTCATAGGGGGTTTTCTTATGCAGGTTATGTATAAGATACCTAGCTTTTTGGTAAATCAGCATCAACAAGCATTGTTCTAGCTGCTTCTATAAGTGTCCTATTTTTCCTTTCTGCTACACCATTTTGTTGAGGTGTTCTGGGTGTTGAAAAGTTATGTTTAATGCCATGATCATTACAGTAAACATCCACTCCTGTTTGATCAAATTCAGTGCCATGATCACTCCTAATTATGATTATTTCAGTACCCTTCTCATTTTGAACTTGCCTTAGAAATCTAGTTAACAGGCTGCAAGTTTCACTCTTTTTGTGCAAGAACATTACCCATGCATATCTTGAATAGTCATCTATTATAACTAGGGTATACTTCTTTCTATTTAAACTTTCTACTTCTATTGGACCAAAAAGATCCATGTGCAGTAGTTCAAGTATTCTAACTGATTTTGATGAGTTCAGAGGTTTGAAACTTGATCTAGTCTGCTTTTCCGCTTGGCATGATTTACACAGTTTGTCCTTTGTGAACTTGATTTGAGAAAGTCCTCTTACCAAGTTTTTTGAGGACAACTGAGATATGGTTTTGAAATTTAGGTGTGCTAATCTCTTATGCCATAGCCAGTTTATATCTTTAGCACCTTTTGTATAAAAACATGTGATTTGTGATGATTGAGATGAATTGAAGTTTACTGCATAAATGTTTCCTTTCTAGTTCCTACCAGCTTGACTTCTTTGGTGACTTTGTCTTTTTCTTGGCATGAATCATGAGTGAAGGAAACATCATAATATTTGTCACATAATTGACTGATAGACAACAGCTTATGTTCTAAACCTTTGACATAACCTACATCTCTAAAGATTAGAGAACCTGTACCAACGGTTCCATTACATTTAGTTTTACCTGCCTTGCCTCCTCCAAAGATGACTAGTGGTCCTTCCTCTTTTATGTAATCTTTCAATATGCTTTTGTTCCCAGTCATATGTGCTGAGCATCCACTGTCTAAGTACCATATTTCATCTTGTTTTTCCTGAAACAAAGAATTAAAAACCTTGTACATGGGACCCATAAGAATGGGTCCTAAGTTGTTAGTTTTGGGCACCCATACCTGAATAATTTTCTTGTATGGAGTCCAACATTTGAATGATTTATGACCAGGTTTGCCACAAGTATAGCGATAGATACTTGGTCTTATTGCTCTAGGTGGTCTCCTAGTGTTTTTCCATTCCCTTTGCTGCATTTTGCATGAGTAGATGGGCTTTCGATATGGTTTTTCTCCATGAAGTATTGGAAGTGTTGTTCCATACTGGTTAATTTGGTGCATACTGAGGTCAATATGGCCTCTTGTTGGCTTCAATCTTATGTTTCCAGGCCATGTGCACATAGTGGTGTTTTTCACCAGTTCGTGGTTGTACCTTGCTCAAGGATTTAACCCTTTGGGTTTGAGCAGCAGAGGCCTTACTCCTCTTCTCTCCTTGTTCAGAAGAGGCTTTAACCTTCTATAAGACTTTTGCAGAGGTCTAATTTATCTCTTTCTTACTGGTTGTGACATTATCATTCACTTCTGAGTGTGAAAGGTCATTCAACCAGTCCTTGTAGTCTAATCCTAACCGATCATGTGAGGATTGACCCATGTTTAGCATCTTTTGCAAAAGCAGGGTCTTTCCATTCCATGTATCTACTTGAGCTTGTAACTCAGCATTTCTCTTTGAGAGTGTTTCCACTAATACATTGAGAAGTTTTGCCTTCTCATCAGATTTCTCCAGCTAGTTTGTCAGAAGTTTTACCTTCTGACAATTTGAGCTACTAATAGGTCATTTGACATATTGCCAATTTATTCATATGCTAGTTTGTAATTCTCTCTAAGATTTGTAATCAATTCGAGATTGTTTTTATTTTTCCTTGAAAGGGCAATAAAGTTCTCAGAGGTTTCTTGACGAGTCTCTTTTAATTCTTCTAAAGAGGCATCTGAATTAGAGAGATCAAATACTTGTTGCTTTTCTTCATTCCTTGCCATGAGACAGAGCTGAGCATTTGAGATTGTTTCTTGATCATCTGAGTTTGTTCCTCTATTTTAGCAACACATGCCTTGCCCTTTTCTTTCCTTCCAGAGCTCCCTTTGCTATATTCCTTTTTGTTCCTCTGTGCAGACGATTCTTGTGCAGGTCGTCTGCATTGTGCACCAAAGTGCCCTGGCTTTCCACAGTTGTAGCAGACCTCCTTCTCTGCTTCTTTGACCTTGCTTGAGATGTTGTTCTTGAGATTTTTCTTCTTGAATAGCTTTCTGAACTTCTTGCCCATCAGTGCAAGTTCTTCTGATATTGCCTGTTCACTTGCAAATGAGGTGTCACTGGTTTCCTCTTCTGTCATCGATCTCAGAAATTTTTTTCTTGAGCTTTGAAGGCCAAAGTTTTCTTCCTAGCCTCATCAATTTGTCTTTTCTACTCAACTTTCAGAATGTAGGTATGCAGCACATCATATAGCTGTGCCAAGGACATTTTAGCAAGATCCCTGGACTCCTTTATTACTGTAGACTTTGTTCCCCATATCTCACCAAGTGATCTCATAAACTTTAGGCTAACTTCTTTGTTGTCAAAAGTGTTTCCTAGAGTTTTGAGATTGTTGATGAGCACATTGAATCTTTCATAAAAGCTGGTCAGGTTTTCATAAGATCTCATTGAGACCCAATCATACTGCTACATCAGGACATCCTTCTTGTTTTCTCTGATTTCATTTGTTCCTTCATTTCTGAGCAGTAGAGTGTCTCATGTTTCCTTTGCAGTGGTTGTATGAACCACTATCTCAAACATATCATCGTCAAGAGCTTTTAATATTTGATTTCTTATCCTTTTATCCACCAGCACTAAGTTCCAGTCCTATTTTGTCCAGCGGGATTTGGGTTTGGCCACTTCCTTGGATGCATCAACTAGATCTGACATCTTTGGAATGTATGACCCATCTGTGATTACAACATGCATTCTTTCATTTACTGACTCCAGATGTACCAGTATTCTCACCTTCCAGTGATTAATTTGTCAAATAAGCACGCTGGTGGCTCTCCACTGTTGGGGCATTTGGGTAGCTTGGGAGGAGGCATGTTTTCTTCACAAAATAAATTGTTAGTAACTTCTTTGTAGAAATAAATCAAAAGAAATGACCTTTTCTTTCCAAAACTGTGAGGTGTGGAAAGTGAGGCTCTGATACCAATTGTAAGATCAACAGGTATAACCTAGAGGGGGATGAATAGATTGTTTTAAACTTTTCAGTGTAATACAGTGGAATATTTGATTTCAATACACTAATGATCTTTACAGACTACCAAGGGTGTCTGTAGCAGAGACTTGTACTTTGATAATTTATCTCTGTTTGCTGTTTTAATTTATTCCTAACAGTTTTAAAAATGTAAAGTAATGGAAAGCAAGTAAAGAACACAGGATTTATACTTGTTCAGATACTCGTTATCAACTGATAAGCGAGAGCTTACTTCACTCTTTCCTTGATGACCAGTATAGTCAATCCAAGAGGTGAGTTCACTATCTTCTCGTTTTTGTTTTACAAGACAACCCCTATACAAGTTTGCCAACTTGTCAAAGGTGAAGAACCTAGACGCTTTGCACAGATCCTTTGCTGGACTCTACTGCAGCTTCTGTTCTTCAATGCAGACTAGTGAACTCCTTTCTTCCTGCTTCTCCAATTCAGATTACTTGAACAGTTTGAAATTAGATTTATTTTGCACAATTTGTATGTTCAATTCTTTATTCAACAACACTGTTCCTTGAGCACTGTACCAGGTGTGGTATTGATAGCTTGTCATATGTGACTCCTTCACTGATCTTGACAGCTTGTCACATGTGACTCCTTCACTGATGTTGATGGCTCACTTTATTCTAATCCTCGTACTGTCACTCCATACCTCAAATCTTCGATTCGATCAATCCTTAGACTTCTGCCCCAACCTTAGCAACCATCTCTACTGCACTTCAGTCTACTACAACTCAGTCTGCACCCAATACCGTTGAGACCTCGTCTACACGCAGTCACTGTGGCAACCTTGTCTGCATTCAGATTTGATGCAATCCATCATGCATTGCTGTGTTAGTCCTTGTCTGCAAAATTGATCCGAGATCCTAAAGCATTTACAGGTCTTTTGTTGTCCATGCATGTCTTAGCTGCCTTACCGAAATTCTCTATAGTAGTCTGCATCTGGTGGCCCACAATGCTCTCCATCTGCAATCATCTGCTCTCCAGCATCTAACCTAGACTGCAGATTCCGAACTAATTTTCAGCCTAAGTAACTGCATCATGTTTAATACTTTTAAGTTTCGTTCATCAATTTCTATATAACTGGAGGGATTGCACATTCCTATCAGGAACTCCCCACACTTTCACCATGTCATCTGACTCATCTGGAACCAAGTTTCAGATCGAGTCCATTCTAGGTTTCAAATCACCTAAACCTGCTGATGAAGATATCACACAAATCGTCAACCCTTTCTTCTTCGCAGGAAGGGATCTTCTCTTGGGAAACACAAAACTTTTGTGATGAATGATGAAGTAGTATGATGATGATGGAGGAGATCAGGAACGTGAAAAGCCAAGACAGACTCTCATTTAAATCAATGATCTACCCAATATCGAGGGACAAAGGAAACATGCTCAACAAACAACATTCTTTACTTCCTTTAACCTTCAGATTATCCCACAAGATATCCTGTATCGAATGGAATCATTTGAAGAGATGAAATTGAAGTGCTAAATATGTGGATCCTGTGGAATGTAACAAGTCTTACATATCTAGAGCTATTGTTAAGAAGGATCTTACAGATGTGTAATGATCATGATGAGGAATTTGACAGTAGCAAGGATCATCAATCAAGGGAACTTGGCATAAACTCTAATATTTGGGGCTCTCACAGAGAGGTGCACGCTGGAGAACTGGACAAAGAGTCAAGATTCTCAAAGGAGCAGATCCAGGATGCTATAAAAGTAACATGCTTATAACTTCAAAGTTTCAACGGTTATAAGGGGATGCAAGGTTGATCTACAGAGGATATCACCATTGCAGCAAGGTTCCAGCAATACTGCATCAACTAAGGGGGAGAGTCTGTTGCACATAAATCCGTCACTGATGACAGCAAACAGGGGGAGAGTCCAACAACAAGTGCTAAGGAGAAGATACAATGTTGATCCTATTGCTCCAACGAGACAGCAGCAGTAGAGTACTAGGCTGGGCTAATATAAATGTCTCAAAACCTTTGTATTTTTTATTCTTGTGAAAGAGATGTATTCTTTTATGAATATAAAAGAAATAAGTTGAGTTTATCTTCTTGTTGTTTAGATAGAGTTTGCTTTCATCAATTTAGGAGAAGATTGTTAAATCAAACCCATGATGTATAGAAATTGAGTAATAGGTAAACTCTAGTCTTAGCATACCCTAGTATGTACCAAGGTTTAGGCTGGTCTACTAGCAAAGTGAGCCTATATTGGGTGTGCAGCAAAGTTGGTTCAGAGAGAAACGCAGTAAAGCTGGTCCAAAAAAACCCAGCAAGGCTAGCAACATTAAGGTCATGAGTAAAGAGACAGTAAGGGTTGGTCATTTAGGCTTCTACAGCAAGAAATGGTTGATTCAGGACTACTTTTGATGACGAAGGTACTACACCACAGTCGAGAACAGTAAGGCTGAGGTTAACAACAAGGAATGGTTGATCCTGAATTACTTATGTGAGGTTACTGCAGCAAGGTTGGGGACTACAGAAGGGTTCAAATGAAGACATAGGTCACGGGTTGCCTTTTGTATTGTGTCAGCGTACTTCTTTGCATCAATACCAGAAGGTCACGGGTCGGTGAATATGGTGCCAGGATGGCATGAAAGTGACGTTTTCAAGAAAGAAACGAGTTCAACAATGACTACAAATTTAGGGTTGCCTATAAATACAGAGGCAATGCCAGAGATTTCGGAACCTTGGAATTGTTGAATCTCCTTTGCTCTGAAAAGACAAGTGCAGAAAGTTTTCAAGTGAATTGAGAAAAAAGTTCATAGTTGAAGATCTGAGCTAGTTATTGAAGACAATGTTGAATAGCACTAGTGTTAAACAGACGATTCCAAGTGGCTGTTCTGAGTCCAATTAAGGAGAAGGAAAGATCTTGTTATTTGTTTGTATTGTCATTTACTAGCTGTAAAGTGAAAGGTTGATTGTGAGTCTAAAATAGTCACACGTAGTGTTATCTTCTTGATTTATCTCACTGATAATCAAGGAAAGACTATAGTTAAGGATATAGCCCTATCTTTTCATCATAGAACAAGAAGGCGTTAAAATCTCCTGCAACCAACCATAGACCAAACACCCCACTACTGAAATTTCTAAGTTCATCCCATAGTTTAATTCTCTGAGCTGCAGTATTCAGTGCATACTCATAGGAGAAGACAGTCTGAATCTTTAGAGCCACTAAACGAATAGTACAATGATGAGCCTGATTTGAGTCATTTATATAAATCACTTCCCATACATTCTCATCCCAGGCCATCCAAATCCTCCCATTTTCAGCAAAATGATCTTTATTTAGGCAACCCCACTGCAAAAAGCACCCTTTCTTATTCTGTCAAAATTTCCAGCTTTAACTTTAGTCTCCAAAAAGACTGTTCTTGCTGCTAGGGATAAGATCCATGGTATGATCCAGTTTGATAACCCAAGTAATGTTATACCTTCTAATGTGAAGAGCCTTTATCGAAAGTTGGTGCAAGGTACTAATGTAATATGGTGAAAGTTGGCATGGCAAAACCCTATCTTCCCTCGCTATGGATTCATAGTATGGTTGGTGGCTAAGGATAGAGTTCAAACAAAGGAGAGGTTGTGTAGGTTGGGCTTGATTCATGATGATCTTTGTTAATTATGTAGAAAACAGGTGGAGACCCGGAGTCACTTGTTCTTTTATGTGATTATGTTGCTGAGATTCTTAAATGGCTCGAAGCTGATATGAAGTTGAGTATGAAGGCACGATGCTGGGAGGATTGGCTAATTTTGTTCCTCAAGGTTTCAAAAGAGAAATTTGTCATGGCTAGAAGTCGAAGAGCTCTTCATGCTGCTTGATATAATTTGTGTGGCAGGAAAGAAATTTCAGGCTGTATAGGAGGTAAAAAAAAAAAAAAAAAGTCTTGAAGTGATTTCCCAACTTATCCTGTAACGCCACGCCAATTATCCAACTTCCTGACACGTGACGTCACTGTCGCTACTGGCGGGATCCATAGCAAGGCAAAGTCACAACAGGGTTTATCTAAGAGAATATAAGAGAAAACAATCATAAATAAATATCAACTCACACAATACATTCCACTAATATTATAATGCAGTTATAGATTATTATACAATTCCCGCGTACCACATGCTAGTAATAAAAGAGCGCAACGCTTAAATATTTGTAGTCATCCATAGTTCGGCTTTAAGGCCCGAAGCACTGCAACACATTTTAAATAATAATATTATACAAAGATAATCATCGAGGCACAGCTACTCGAAGGCATCGTCATCCTCACCAGAACCTAAACAAAAAACAACAAAACAAACAGAAAAACCCATAAGCAAGAGATTCGCTCAGTAAACCCCGGATGCTGCCATGGGTGGGACGTCACATACTATAACCCTGTCCCCAGCTATAGCATGTCGCGTCTGGCAGCATATTAAAACCCCTTATTATTTTATACAAATTTAGCTCAATTCATCCTTTTCTTTAGGTCATAATAGTTCTACTCACTACCCTTATTCTTTAATTATTGTCAATGTTTATGCTCGGATCCTGTCCTGTCCCATCATGTCCCATTTATAGTATCTGATGATGCCGCTACACGTGCTACAATAGTAATGCCTCTATTTTCGATTAACGATCCCACAATATAGTAGGGGGATTACCTCCCCCTTATCCAATTCCACCACAGAATCATACAAGGAGTTTCCGCCCCTTTTCTAATGAGATCACAGAATTACAGAAGGGTTTGCGCACCTTATCCAATGCGACCACAATATAGTTTTCCTATCCAATACAACCACACACGGACCAAAAGAAGCTAACCTTCCTCCTTCCTCAGCATTATCTGGCACGTCTCAACCCAAAGAGCTCGTCCCCGCATCAGTCTTGTCCCTTTCCGAAAGTTTGATTTATTTTATATATATATATAGATGTATTTTGATTTGTTATTTACCTTAAAATTAATATTATACATTGACGATTTCGTTATATGATTTCATTTTATTAATAACGTACAAATTCATTATTATATAGGTCGTCAATCCAACAATAATCATCCTTAATCACCCGATCACCCGTACATCATCATCATCCCCTAACTCACCGGATCATAGTTTCACGACAACCACCGGTTCACATCACACATCACCAATCCACACCAAACAACAATAAACCACATACACATTCTCAATTCAAGGCCAAGGGAGTTAGAGGGGGGGGGGGTTGGGGTTAGGTTACCTTGAGTGAGAGGAAAAAGAGGAGTAGGGAGGCTACTGGCTGGTGGTGGCAGCGACTGACGATGCACGACGACGCTGGTGAGGTACGGTGGCTATTGGTGGCGTCCGGTGGTGGTGGGGCAGTTGGCAGGCTGGGAGTGGTGAGGAAAGGAAGAAGGGAGGATGGGTGGCTGATCGACGACAAGTGGTGCAGCGACGACAGAAAACGTGGCGGCAGTGGCTGGTGCGACGGCACCCTGGCATCGGGTTCGGTTGGGGTGTTTGGTTGTGGTGGGTAAGGGAAGTTGTGTAGGAATGCTGAGGAATCTGGGAAAGAGGGAGAAAAGGATAAGGGGGAAGGTAGGGTGCTCGCGTGGCATGTTTCGATTGGTTAGATTAGGATAGTTTTGGAATTTCGTTCTCTCTTAGAATTATATATGCTAAATTTATCTTCGCTGATTGTCAAAATAAGTATATCAAAATTCTCACGATTTTATTACGAGTTCATATTTCTATTTAGAATGTGGTTTTGGGAAACAAAATTTTTATCCTTACGTGTGACTGCACGTTTTTATCCTATGTTTGTCTCAATATTAATTATTAAATAAAATAATTAATGTTCCTATATTTTTAGGTTATTACATATCCGAAATGCTGGGAGTTGTATTGCTAATAGTTAACTATGATGGGTTTATATGCCTTTCCCTGCTGGGATTTGGTTTGATGTAATTTGAACTGGAATGCCTTTGCATAGGCAGTGTACGGAGCTCTCATGTTAATGGAAAAATTTACTTTTTTTTATAAAAAAAAAACAGAAGAAGCAAAAAAGCAGTACATTTGATAATAGTACCTTTTAGTGTTATAAGTTACGTACTTTTTTAGTGACTTTATCTAGTTTACATTACTCCCTATAGATTTCAATCCTATTTAAACACTATATTTAATCACCTATAACATATCTCTTAAAAAGCAAAAAAAAAACTTGGCCGTGAATAGTGGATTTCGACCGACAATGAATAGTGGCAATATCTCTAAAAATCCCCAAATCACAGCAATCCATTCCCCAATCCTCCAAAATCATCAAACCACAAAAACAATCATCAACCACAACAAATTTCTAACCCTAAACATCAATTTGTTCAAACAATCCTCAATAATTTCACATCCACACAATCAGTCTTACAATCCAAATCATCTCCAAAAATCATAACAAAGCAAACAGTTCAAATGTACCAAAAATAAGTGATGAGGTTAAATAATGGATCGAATTGAGAAGATTGAAATGTGATTTTTTGATTTTTATTTTTTTTTGGGCTTTCGCTATCTTGGTGTTCGTCGGTGTTCGTTGCCGTGAGGGAGAAATGCACATTGATGGTGAATGTGGAGACTCAAAGGCAAGGGAGAAGGGAATTCGGTCAATGCTGTACACGTGACCTAAAACGTTATGGCCCGTGGCGTTTTACTCAACGCTTTAGGCCGTGACACTTCCTTTCTAATTTCCAAATGGCAATTTCTTGTTTCTAAATAGTAATTTTGGGCCGTTTGGTATCACTATAAAAAACTGTGAAAATCAAAATCAGTAATAAAAACTGAAAAGCAATAGTAAAAATCAAAAATCCTTCAGTCATGTGAAATACAACGTTTGTTTGAAATGAAATACTGCAGTCATGTGAAATAGGAAAGAGAAACTAAAAATCATTTTTTCTACCTTTCTATTTCTGTTTTATCCAATTAAAAAATAATAATCAGTATCAAACGTTTCTGTTTTATTTATCAAGGAAAAAAAACAACCATCAAACACGCCTAAAAGAACTTGCATTGGATTACCTAAAATAGGTAAATTATGTAGTTTACATCACGAAAAAAAAAGACAAAATTGGACCTACATCTGGATCTCTAACTATTACCTATTATGTATACTAATGAACAGTAAGTCGACAATTTTGGGATACATAGTAGCATCTGTAACTAATAAAAAAAAATTATGCAAGTGTAAGTGAGAGAGAATGATCCTTATATTGGTTCGGAGCAAAAATATTTTGGTGCATTGTACCATTATACCAAAAAATACTTTGAGTAGAAAACGGAAGATGGACGACGACGACTCCAACGATGACGTGGTGCTGGTTTAAGAAGGCGTCATTGGTTGTGTGTTTTGTGTGGGTTTGGGTGTCCTGAGCAATGAAGGGAGAAAAGAGTGAAAAAAAAATAAAAGATATAAAATATTATTAATATAAACATGTAAAAATTAAGATAAAGATTTTGATACATTATACGATAAATAAAAATATTATAAAAAATAAAAAAATGAATTTAAAAATAAAAAATAAAATTTCTGCTAACCGGTTCTCATGCGAGTATTCTAACCTATCCACAACAAAACAACACAACCAAAACAGAGAAACCATCGACTCTCCACTAACGCATCCGTTCCACACGCTCCCCCGCTCATCACCACCTTCCCCCCTTTCCCATCCCCTTTATCCACTCTATATCACTCCAATGGATCCGTCAACATCATCAACACAACACCATTCGTCCCACCATTAACACTCCACACAACATGTCCGCTCTCCTTCGTCGTCGATCCAACCTCGCACAAATCCCCAAACTCCTCCTCTCACAACGACGCCATTTCATACCAAATCTCCACCGTCGATCGCAATCCGACTCCCTCTCGTCTCCGTTTCAGTGTCAATTCGTGAGGAGAAAATGGGAAGGGAGTTCGGAGAACTACGATCAGATCAAGGCGCTGGTGAACTGTCCCCGATGTACCAAGCCAATGAGCGTGCTGTTCTCCAACAAACCGCTGTCGATCACCCCCAACGAGGTCGGGATCTATCAGGCCCTCAACATCTGCCCTAATTGTCGGACCGCGTTCTATTTTCGGCCCTCGAGGATGGTGCCGCTTCAGGGGAGCTTTTTCGAGATAGGGAAGATCGGGAGTGAGGATGAGAATGGGAATGGTAACGGGAAGATGTCGATGTGGCAGAAGCTGAGGACGTATGTGAGGGATCCGGAGAATTTGAGGCCGTTTGTGGGGAATTTGAAGGCGGCGGGGGAGGCGGAGAGGGAGGATGTGGGGGGAGGTTGTGGTGGAGAGGGAGAGAGGAGAGGTGGGTGGGGTGGGGCGTGGTTGGGGAAGGAGCTGCCGACGCCGAAGGAGATCTGTAGAGGGCTTGATCGGTTTGTTATCGGGCAAGAACGGGCGAAAAAGGTTTCTGGTTTTTGTGTGTGAGGGGATTGAATTGAATTAGAAGCTGTTGATTGATGATTTCGTTTGTGTTTAAGAATTTGCATTACCAATCCATGTGCATATCTGTGCTGCCACTGCGCTGATAACTTGTCCTAGATGCACGTTATTGCTTCCATGAAAATGCCACGAAGCAGGAGTCCAGGCTTTAATATCCGTGTTTGGACAAAAGACATCAGGAGTTCTGATCTTGTCATAGATTCCAAATGACATGATGCTTCAAATTGGCCCTCTCGTTGTTGAAAGAAAGAACCTAATTTTGGTTGAACTATTTAAGAGGAGTATGGAGCTTGTGTAAAATCAGTGTCAAAATTATAGTGCTTTGTTATGCTTTTTTCACTTCAAACGTTGTATGTTCAAGGTGAGGCTTCTTGAGGTCCCATTTACCAAGATGGTCCAGTGGGGAGATGAAGGTTCACTTGCACAGGAAGTGCTTTATGTAATAGTCTTAGTCTGCCAAAGGGAAAAGTGAAGGTGCATTGCCTCTGGTCAAGGAGGATGCTCTTACCATGTCTGTGAGCCTTACTTCTTGTTGCCTGACAGGCACATATCTATTCATAGAGGTTTATGAGAGTTGGAATTGTTATGCCCGTAGTGTGTGCATTGTGCAGTGTACCATCTAGGTGAGCACTTAATTTGTGTGAGGACTGATGCAAGATAGATAGAAGTCTGCCCTTGAAGAATAGATTGACTTTTAGCTGTTCAAGTACTTACATTTTGGTTGAAGTGGCACAGTATCAAATTGGTCGCAAAATGATCTTTTGTTGAAACAGCGAGATATGGAAGTTGCACATTTTGAGGTGCAAGCTTGTAATGAATGCTTTGGTTGACGGGCATAAAAATTTGTAGGGGACATCCCTGATTGATGTATAGCATTTTAGGGGAATTGACTTTGAAGATGATATTGATATCCTACGAGCTACCGAAGAGAGATTCTTTCGATTTGTCAGTGATGCATAAACTATCTCCCAGGACATTTGGTTCTGACAAGCTGAGTTCTTTGAGAGTTAGAAGCACCACTAGAGCCTAACAGAAAATTTGCCCTTGTCGTTTGGCCGAGGCAAAGTGTAGCAGCAATGACTGATGATTTATGAAAGCTCAAAGATGAAGATGAAGAAGGCTGTGACAGAAAGTTAATTTAGGGAATGAATGGCACTGTTTTTTATTTTTTATTTTTCTTGAAAAACATACAGGGGCATCTAGAATCAATGGTGTGGACTATAGTAGTCGATAGGCTGTTAATGCGATGCTCGATCTTTTTTAAGGTTTGAAGGATGTTCTGTAGCTTTAACAACATTTTCCTTCTATCTTTTTTCCCCGCAGGTTCTTTCTGTGGCGGTTTATAATCATTACAAAAGGATATATCATGCGTCATTGCAGAAACAGTTTTCTCTAAGTGACTTTATGGCAGGTTCAGTTATTTGTTGCTAATTTCTTTTCTTGAGCTCTCGGAAATTGTTAATTGGAATAATTAGGTCACATGCAGATCCTGATGGCAATAAGGTTGAGAAGGGTGAAGATGATCTTGTTGAGATGGAGAAGAGCAATGTCTTGTTGATGGGTCCCACTGGTTCTGGTATGTTAAGATTATTGATAATGCAGTTAGATTTTGGTTTAGCGCTGCAAAATTGAAAATATATTTAAGTATAAATGCCGTAAGTTCTTGCACAATAGCTAATTTCCTGCTTTTTTCCTTTTTGTTGGCTGGAAGGACAGGGAAGACATTACTGGCAAAGACACTGGCTCGCTTAGTGAATGTGCCATTTGTCATTGCAGATGCAACAACTTTAACACAGGTAAGGATCAAGTATTGCCTTGTTATGAGAATTACAGGAATAGCCATCTGTAGCGATTAGCTGGACATATGTAAATATCAGTTCAAAGTTGGTACGGCTTGCCCATCTTGACTCCTTGACCATTGTACAGGATGTCATATGATTTACATTGTAGAATATGGCAGAAGTATAAAATATCAGTATCCTATTCATGGTTCACTAAACCAAGAAGGCTAAATTTTCGCTTTTACTTTCAGGCAGGGTATGTTGGAGAAGATGTGGAGTCAATTCTGCAGAAGCTATTGACGGTAGTTTTTATAGGCAATCAATACATCAATATTTTCAGTTTTTAATATTTTTTATGTTTCTTCTGATAGTTATCAATTTTTTCACTTGGGTTCACGTTATTTATGTTTGTTTGGAGCCAATCATGCATTTGTGGAGCTCATAGAAACCTTCTTGTATTGATAAAATATGTTTTCCTTGTATTGAGATACAAATAATATAATAGACAATGCTATCATAGGTTCGATCTTTTAATAGAACTGGTTCCTCAACGTGGTATGAAAGCAGGTGTGACGGTGATGTCACGAGTTCGAATCTTGCCTATTGCTGTTGTGTTCATGTTTTGTGTGGAATTTGGTTTGTGTTGGATCAGTGCATTGTTCACGCGAAACCCAAGCGGGTTTTTGCGTGATGGGAAGTGTTTAGATATAAATAATATAATGGGCCTATTATCATAAGTCTGACTTTTGATAGAACTGGTTACTCGACACCCTGCATCAATGTTTCACTATGCCACTTAATTGTCAGACTTGGGTTGTTCAGTCCTATTTATTGTCATATCATGGAGTCTCTTTTTGTGCATTTGGATTGCTTATTTCGTTAGGATGGAGGGAGAAGATTGGGCTACGTCATAGCCTCATAATGCCATTTGGGATGTCCTTTTTCCAATACATATAAACATCAATCAATGTACAAAAATTTGTCGCTTAACACTAATCATTGTAATGTATTTTAATCATATGCTTAAAAGAAAATTTTGTTGCAGTGTCTAATCGAAGAGCCTCTCCTCAAAATTCATGTGCAGTTGTGTCAACTGTAGTGAATGTTGCAATTACTTTGAGACGGAAGGATTAGAAAGTAAATTAACTGTAGTGAATGGTGCAATTAGTGCCAACTATAGTTAAGTTGTGTATTTTATTCGGGCTTGACAAATATATGTCATGACACACCTACGTTTAGATGTGTCTAATAGAAATCAACAGTTAAGATTAAAATATAGTAGGGAGATGCATCTTGAGATGAGTATCAAATAATTAAGAAACCCATCAACATCAGCTTGATCCATATCCCAAAACACTTCCATCACAACCATTGAATCTTGATTGTTTATTTATACTAAACACACCTAAACTTAGGTGTGTCATGACATATATTCATTTTACCCATTTTGTTTTTGGAATTAGTGTCATCAAGAATAAGGTGTTTTATTATCTCTTCTTTGATAGAATGCAGTTGCTTTCCGTGTGAACATCATTGGTGTGATTCGAACACAACTACTACATTGAAAAGTAGCTATGAGTTGCTTCATTGATAATTACTCTTGTTTCCGGCTTTTGCTTTTGAAAAGTAGCTATGAGTTGCTTCATTGATAATTACTCTTGTTTCAGGCTTTTGCTTGCTGGTTGTATACTGCATTCACTTTAATAATTCAATACCGCTATTCATGTTTTAGGTATCCGAGTTTAATGTTGAAGTGGCTCAGCAAGGAATTGTATATATTGATGAAGTTGATAAGATTACAAAGAAGGTAATCGAACTTCTCACGATTCATAAATGTGGTCATTTATTAAAGATGGGCTAGTCCATGTACTGCTTCCTTATATTCAATTAACTTGTAGGCAGAGAGCTCAAATGTTGGAAGGGATGTGTCTGGTGAAGGTGTACAACAGGCCCTTTTAAAAATGCTAGAAGGAACTGTAAGTGCACTACTCTTTTCAATATCATCCTAGTACTTAGATGAGTCCCCTGCAGCACTTCTAGACCTATGTGATTTAAATTATTGCATCAGTCTGCTAGTTTTGTGCTTTAACAAGGAGGTGTACTATGAGTTCTTAATACTTGAGAGTTATTAGATAAAATGAGATGGATCTCAAAACTGAACAATGGATTACGTGGTGTACTTCGAAGAGATCCTTTTTGCTCTTGTCTAATGTCTCATCCCTTGATGTTGACGACATTCCATGGACGTCTGCATTCCAAATTAAACTAAGCTGTCTATTTACTTCTTGGGTGCTCTGTTGCTTTTTTCTGGCTGTCATGCCAGATCAAAGTTGAAAGACTCCTGGTTCATCTAATTGCTCCATGCTGAATCTTTTTGGTTGCCTTGGATCAACATTCAGTTCCATTTAATAATCTTTCTGATCAAAGTTGTATCTAGCATTTTGTATGTGCTCGGCTCCAGCCTGACTCATGATTTTACATTAACTTGAATGTGGTCTTCGCTTTATCATTCATGAGGGTGATGAAATTCTTAACAATAAGATATTGTAATGCTTCCCTAAAGCTATGCAATCTTGTTATAAAGGCAAAAACAACAACAAAGATAATCTTGTCAAAGTACAAGGCTGGGAAGTACACGATGTACACAATTTTACCCTACTATAACAGACAGAGACTGTTTCCTTGTGCTCTTGGGGACTGTCGAACCCCTGACTACCTGAAAGAAGAAAATATTTATTTCCACCAAGCCAACCCTTGACAAAAATAATTGGACTGGCAGCGAACTTAAATCCAATGAAATGGTAGGAGATGCAGCTGGGAGTACATATTAGTAGCCTTGGAGAAAGTATAGAGCTTGTTGACCATTTTCTGGCTAAAAGATTCAGCAATCATAAGTCACCATTGATAGTCTAGCAAAGGAAGCATGCAGTTACCAAGGAAAGAATCAGTTTTATACTACCATCCAAAGTTAAAGTTTCAAAGGGCCAAGATTTGATTGTCCAGCCCGAAATTTTTGTGCCAACAAGTGAATCTAAGAGATTATACAGTTTAGTACACTGCGGATGACGAATGGTGAAAATATGATGGGAAGCTAATTTATTTAGGTCCTGAGTGCCAATATTTTGACAAAACACGGGAAGTGGAAAAACAACAACTACTAGGTCAGACCAAAAGCAACCTTCTCTGATATGGTGTGGAAGTAGTAGACTGGAGAGCTATATTAGATCAAACAGCTGTATACTGGAGTGGCCCACGTAAGGTCATACATATAATGACGAAAGGCAGGAATTACCCCAGAAGGATAAGCCAGGCATCATGAAAATATTATGAAAATGCAGGGACGACTTGAGATGCTTGTTATGGAAGTTTCAGATCTGTTTAAACTTGAGTACTTTTCTGTAGAGACTTTTTTGCACTTGATTGTTTTACTTTCTGTTTTTGTTTCAAGTTCCTAAGTTCCTATGGTCGTACCTGTGATAAATTGTTGGTTCAAGGTTCGCCCAATGGAATAGGAGGTAGTTGCAGTCGAAGCTAGCTATTGAGCAATTAATCAGCCTCGAATCTGAGTGAATGTCAGTGACCAACTAATCAATGGTTAAACAGTGAGGTGGCCGCTCCAGTGAACCGTTGCCAGTCTGCTCTTTTGTTTCATTTTGGTGTTATGTCACAGACCCCGCTCTTGAATTTGATTGCCCCCCCTGAAATTTTTATCATAAGTGCTGGCGCCAGTGTTCCTTTTTAATCCTTATCTTTTTTTTTCTGTTTAGATAGTGAATGTTCCTGATAAAACATCTCGGAAGCATTCACGTGGTGACACTATTCAGGTATGATCTACCGTGTTATCCTTATCCTCATTACCTCATTACCTCATTTGTCTTGAATAACTGCATGAAGATAAATGCTTTCATCTGTTTGTACTAAGATGCCTGTGATTGCTTCAATTGGTTTGATTTGGTCAAGACATTCAGAATGATGACATTGATGAGAAGCAATTCTATTAGATCAGGGTCAATACTGATGAAGTCATATTTTTAATCACAAGAGTCAGGGTTCACTGCATGATTAAGTGCAACCATGGTAATCATTAGTAGTGAGCTCTGTTGTTTGTTTCACGGATCTGTTAGAAGATGTGGAGGCTTTGTTGTTGGGATTGCTGCAGGAGCATGATCTTTCTCTAAAATATATCAGTTTCTCTTTAGGAGAAAGGTAAAGAGTTAGTGTAGGGTAATCGATTTTCGAGTTCTCAGTTTTAGACCTTCCATTCAATATTTAATTTTTTGATCAAGAATCATAAGACATGGGGGAGTGGGGAAGCAACATAGGAAATAATTGCTTAAGGCCAACTGTAGCAATGCAGTGGGGAAAAAATTGTACAGACATGCACTAATGTATATTTCAAGCATATCTTTTATGAGTTTTGCCAAGAAGTTATGCTTTATTATTTCTTACACGTTAAGGTATTTGGATTCATTAGAGCAAATCAAACAGGGAAACTGAGCAACTTACTTAAAAACCCAATTATATTCTTTCCACTCGCTGCAAGGTGGTGGCATATCTCATAGGATAAAATAAGGTCATGCCTGGACTATCTGATTCCAACTGATAGATGATGGTAGTAGTTAAATCTGCGCTCTTGTAACTTTTTCCACATCTGGGCAGTTAAATATTCCTTGCAGTCTGTGACATGGATCTGATTGTTGGCAGATTAACACTAAAGACATCCTATTTATTTGTGGTGGAGCATTTGTTGACCTTGAGAAGACAATATCTGAATGGTAAACCCTTTTTGTGTGGTTATTCTCAATCTTAAGCCTGGTCTCTTGCCAGTTTGTTTTAATCAGAGACCTTCATGCTGTTCAGGCGACATGATTCTTCAATCGGCTTTGGTGCACCAGTTCGTGCAAACATGAGGTCTGGAGCACCGACAAGTGCTGTTGTGGCTTCATCATTACTTGAAAGTGTGAGATACAGATTACAGAAGCTCTGTTTTTGTTAAGAATTCTTCTTTTTCTTTGTTCTTTTTGTGGAAGGAAGTGTAGTTGGTTATATGTTATGTTTGCTAAGGTGTTCCATGGACCTGTTCTATTTGGTTATATCAATCGAAGTGCCTAATATCTGTTTGTAACTTGCAGGTTGATAGCGATGATTTAATTGCTTATGGACTTATACCTGAATTTGTTGGACGGTTTCCTATCTTAGTAACATTATCGGCTTTGAGTGAAGAACAACTTGTTCAGGTTTGTTGTTTCTGGCCTCACTCCCGAGAACATTCTCGTCTATATTCGTTCCCGTGCCATGTCATCAAGGTCTTCGCCGTTTATCTTGGCCTTTACTATCTTATGGAAAAAGGTTCCTCTGTTGTATAAAAACGAATTGAAAGCTTTAAAGGATTGAAGGAATTGCCTGGTCTCACTTCGAGAGCATTGCTGACATTTGACTTCCATGCATTATTGTGATCCTTTCTTTTTCCAGATCTTCAGTGGCTTGTTGAAATAATGCTGCTTGGAATTACTTGTGAGGTTATTATTTTGAAGGTGATAAATATTTTGAGGTTATTATTTTTGGTTACATGGAGACTTCTTACAAGATCTACTGCAGCATTAAGCAAGGCTATATGAGACATGTAGCAAAGATGAGGATCTTGGGTGGACGCTTTGGTGGATGTATAGGTGGCTTTCAAGAATTAACAAAGAGATTCTTGGCAGAAAGTAGTTTTGCTAGTGGCAAAGTAGATGAGGGAAGGTAGTTTCAGATGGGCTGGGCATATTCTTCATAGGTCAGTGCAAGCACCTCTTAGGGCATGATGATTTTTGTGGAAGTAAAGATGAGGTAGAAGGAGACAAAGTAGAGTTGCGTGAGGTGATAAAAGTAGGCATGTCGGTAACTCACTTGGATGAGCGCTCTCCACCAGAATGATAGAGGACTTAGTGGGGACTTATAGGCCTTCCTTGGGGCGACAATGGTTCTGTTTTTGTTTTTCTTTTCCTTTCTTCCTATTTTTATTTATTGAATTTGATGGTTGATGATGGCTCTGTTTATTGTTATGGTCACTTTTTTGACTGCAGTATCTCGTAAATGTGTAGTATTCTCGAAAAAATTAAGCAATGTATACGGTAAATGAGGTTTCGATGTGAGCTATTGCACCTAGTGATATGTTCTTGTTGACTATGGATCATTATGCTAGAGCCTTGACTTGTGATGCCCCTAAATCTTATTGATGGCTGGCCATCCCCTTTCTTCACCTACGCCTACAGTCGTCGGAAGTCCAAGAACCATAAATGATGGATTTGACATACTTGGATACTTAGGCGTGTATTAGCAGATCTTGACGTGCCTATGTTCACGCTTAGATCTTTGTTTTGATTTTCTTGTTTTGTTCTAGTTTTGTTTCTTGGTTACTCAATCCCTATAAATACCATGGTATTGTATTGTATCAAAGAGGAAGCTTAAATGAATAAAAATTTTGTGATGATTTCCCTCCCGAGTTCCTCTCTTCTTCTCTAATCTCTCCTAAATCCTCTCTTTCTCTCCTCTAAATCTATTCCAATTCCTCTTTTTTCCTTCGTTCTACATCATTTGGTATCATCATTTGGTATCAGAGCTAAAATTCCTTGAATTACCATTGTGAAATCCTTTTGAGCATTTCATCGAACACCTTGGGTGCGTCATAAAAGAAACCACCACCCTTTACCACCACAAAAGCCATAACCAACATAGAAAGGACCGATTCTGGAAAACAAATAAAACCAGATTTTGAGATCCGAGAACAAAGCCTTCAAAACCAAAAATTTTCTTGAGTTCCCACAAGGAAAAGGAAAAAGAAAAACAATACAAGAAGAGATTAGGAATATACTCTTGGTTACTGCCCTTACAACATAGCTTCTCATTAAACATGAGAATCTGTTGCTAGAGGAATCTGTTGCACATACTCTTGGATGAGTGCTCTTGTTGCTTCTCCTGTGGACGAGCAAGAAGAGTAGCTGTTGAAGTTTTGAGCACGCTAGAAGGAAATGTTGTTGTTGGAGTGAAGAAGAGCACACTAGCACTATGCTTATTATAGAGGAAATGCAAGAAGTGAGGCAGAGAGAGTCAGAGGTGAAGTGGTTGAACATTATCTTCAAGCATTTGTGAGCATTGATACGCAAATTCAAAAGGTGGTTGGAATACAATTGAATTGGACACTCTTGTTGGCATATACATATCAGAGGAGGTCTCACATTAAATTATTCTCAGTTTTTATCGGTGTTTCTTCTCTTTTTAAACTTGGCTTATATTTATATCACAGGTAATTAGTAAATATCATTAGGGTCACCTATTTTTCCAGATAGTCCACAAACCAAAATTTCAAAAAAAAAAAAAAAAAAAAAACCACAAAATGCAAGGAGAGTGTTTGAATGCTTGATGTTTGCAAAAGTGTAAATTTATAGACAAATATTATTCACAGTAATTTTAGTCTCTCAATATAGTTAGTGCATGTTTTTTTTTATCATGTCTCCATCGAAAAATGATGCCCAATTTTTCACAAACACACAAACAGACCCGAATATCCTACAAGAAATATCACAACTCCGTGAACAAGTGTCTTATATGGATAACATAAAAGGGGAACTTCATAGTCAGCCTGAACGAACAAATCCAACTACGGAGCAACTTGCTCAAATTTTGAAAAAATTAGACAAGCAATCAATTGGTCAAGACTTAGAAGAATCCGTAAAGCTACCCATCGGATCGTCCCCTTCTGTAGCTTCAAACCAAGCAGTATTCCCTACACCTGTCGTTTATGTCAAAAGAGGTCAAAGTTTCAGACATCAAGTGAATTTTGACAAAGATGATGATGGCTTCCTCTATGAGGATGACCATGAGGAATTACACACTAGACAATCAGAATTTCAATATAGAACTCATAGACAGTCACCACAACCTGATAGGTTTGACCGTGGGCATTTTAATCTTACCAAAAGCGTTAAGGTTGATGCTCCTTATGACAGAAAGTTAGATCATATCGTTTTTCTGAACTGGTTAGAATTCATTGAGGAATTCTTTGATTGGCATAGGATGGCTGACAATGAACGTGTCAGTTTTCCTAGAATGAAATTTGTTGGGTCAGCAAAAAAATATTGACAAAATATTCAAAGAATAATAAACGGTTAGGAGAACCACCTATCACTCTTTGGGTAGTTATGAAACAAAAATTAAAAGAGAAGTACCTTTCTCCGTTCTACAAAAATCAGTTAATAGACCAAATATCGAATCACAACAGTCTATCTCCTCTAGTGTCACTGATTATCTCACCACTTTTGAGGAATTAATGTTATGATGTGATGTTAATGAAGATCCTTATGTGATTCTCAAAAGATTCATTAATGGTCTTAAACCTGATATCAAACGAGAACTTTCAGTGTACTCTCCTGTCACTCTAAAGGATGACTATCACAAAGCACTTGACATAGAGGAGTACTTCAAGACCTACCCCTCTTCTTGGCGTCGTCTTACAATCCAAAACAATGAGTCACGTCCCTATAGGTCTCCTTCACAGCCCTTTATGAGAGAAGGTATTTTCAAAAACCCTGTCTCTTCAGCACTTCCTTTGTCTAGATCAAATGGGTTACAAAATTCATCCACTACTGGATCTTGTTTTGAAACACGCACCTCACAAGTAGAATGTTTCAAGTGTCATGTCAAAGGTCACATCACTTCGCGATGTCCTCAAAGAGCCTTGCTTTTGGAACAAGAAGATTACGAGTCACTTGAGTATGAAGATCAGGTTGTTGCTCCGGACGAATACTGTGGTGACGATGATGACCTAGGAGAGCTAGACCATACTGAACACCAAGCCCATGTTGTAAGACACCTTTTGTCTACTTCATTGGATAAGGATGAGTGAAAACAAACATGCATCTTCCAGACTATAATTAGAAGCAGTGACAAATCTTGTAAGCTGGTAATTGATGGTGGAAGTACTATGAATGTAATTGTTAAGTCCGCTCTATCCAGGTTAAATCTTAAAATTGAACCTCACCTTACTCCATTTAAAGTTGCATAGGTTGACAAGACGACTCTTCCAGTGAGTGAAAGATAGTGAAAGATGCCTTCTTCCTATTCAAATGGGGGATTACAACAAGATAATCTATTGTGATGCCTTATCAATGAATGTTGCTCACATTTTACTTAGTCAACCATTGATTTGTGATCATAATGTGACCAATTATGGGAAGGATAACACTTGTGTTTATTCACGAGGGGAAAATGATTACTCTCACTCCTTCTAAACCTCCAGAACAACCCCTCGTATCCAAACCCCACATATCCTCTCAAAAAATCATTAATCTCATCAGTCCCAAAGCTTTTTCAAAGCTAGAAAATGAGTCAATTTTGTCTCATCGTTGTCAAAGACTTGTCAAGTTTACCTGATTTTGTTGTCCCACAAGAAGTCACATCTCTTCTTAAGGATTATTCTGATGTCATACGAGATGAACTACCAACCGAGCTATCCCCAATGAGAGACATTTAGTACGTCATTGACCTCATCCCTGGGTTACAGTAACTAAACTTGCCTCACTATAGGATGAATCTTAAAGAGCGTGCTGAATTGAATAGGTAGGTCGAAGAGCTTCTCACTAAGGCTTTTGTCCAACACAGTCTCTGTCCTTGTGTTGTCCCTGCCCTCCTTACCCCAAAGAAAGACGGATCTTGGAGAATGTGCATAAACAGTAAAGGCATAAACAAAATCACAATCAAATATAGGTTTCCTATTCCTAGGTTTGAAGATGTGCTTGACATGCTAGCTGGATCTTGTTGGTATTTTAAGATCGATTTGAGGAGTGGATACCATCAGATTAGAATTTGGCCTGGAGATGAATGAAGAACCGCTTTTAAAATACAAGATGGCCTATATGAGTGGTTGGTTATGCCTTTCAGTTTATCCAATGCTCCCAGCACTTTCATGGGCTTCATGACACATTGTGCAACCTCTCATTGGAAAATTTCTTGTCGTGTATTTTGATGATATCTTAATATACAACAAGACAAGAGAAGAGCACATTGAGCATCTTTCTTGAGTTTTTCAGGCTCTTAGAGAATACAAACTTTATGCCAATCTTAAAAAATGTTCTTTCTTTCAGCCTCAGGTCCTATTTTTAGGATTCATTGTTTCTGTTGACGGTATTGCAATGGACCCCGAAAAGCTTCGAGCTATTACAAAGTGGCCTGAACCATGGACTATCACGGAAGTTCGTAGCTTCCATGGCCTAGCCATTTTCTATAGAAGGTTCATCAAGGAATTCATTTTCTATCACATCACCCATCATTGATTGTCTTAGAAAAGGAGAGTTTAAGTGGACATAGTCTTTAGTCAAATCAGAAAAAGGTTGTTGCCTGTGATGCCTATGGCGTCGGCATAGGTGGTATTTTGAGTCAAGAAGTTCACCCAATAGTCTTTTTCAGCAAAAAACTCAATGATGTGAAACGTTACTTAACGTATGACAAAGAGTTTTATGCTGTTGTTCAATCCCTCAAATATTGGAGGTATTATCTTCTTCCGCAGGAGTTTGTCTTATGTTCTGATCACGAGGCATTGAGATTTCTAAAATCTCAAAGACATCTTCGTGGAAAGTACCTAAATGAATACACTTTCGTCCTTAAGCACCAAGCTGGTAAAGCTAACTTGGTTGCTGATGCCCTGAGTCGAGTAGTTGGAGTCCTTCACGGTATGCAAATCAATATCATAGGATTCGAAAGAATGAAAACTGAGTACCCCGCTTGTCCCGACTTTAGCACAACCTACAACGAAGTCCAGAACGGTAACCGTAAGGATCTTGTTGACTTTGTCATTCATGACGGATACCTCTTCAGGAGCAGTCGTCTTTGCATTTCCCGCACATCACTTAGAGAGTTTTTAATTTGGGAATTACATGCAGGAGGACTTGCAGGTCATTTTGGGGAGAGGTAAGACCATTGTTTTGGTTGAGGATAGGTTTTATTGGCCTTGTATCAAATGAGATGTTAGGATTGTGTCTCAGTGTCGTACATATCAACTAGCTAAAACAACAAAGCATAACACTGGTCTTTATACTCCTCTGTCTATCCCAGATAAACCTTAGAGAGATGTTAGTATGGATTTTGTTCTCGGACTCCCTAAAACAACTCGAGGTCACGATTCTATTCTTGTTGTGGTTGACAGATTTTTCAAAATGGCACACTTTATCCCTTGTAGTAAGGCTAGCGACTTTGTCCAAGTTGCTAAGTTATATTTCAAAGAGGTGGCAAAATTGCATGGTTTACCTACTTCTATTGTGTCTGATAAAGATGTACGTTTCTTTTGCTATTTTTGGAAGACACTATGGAAAATTTGTGGTATCAAATTAAAGTTTTCCTCTGCGTTCACCCACAGATTGATGGACAAAATGAGGTAGTCAATCGAAGTCTAGGGAATCTTCTTCGAAATATTGTAGGGGAAAAATAGGGTACTTGGGATTCGGTCTTACCTATTGTTGAGTTTGCCTATAACAATTCAGTTAATCGTTCTACTGACATGAGTCTCTTTATGGTTGTCCATGGATACTCTTCTCGTACCTCCGTTGATCTTATTTCTCTACCCCCGACGCTCGTGTCTCTGAGCCTGGAGAATCTTTTGCACATCATATACATGACTTGCATGCTGAGATTAGGCAAAAAATTACATTAAGTAATATGAACTCTAAACTTGCATCTGATGTACATCTAAAAGCACAAGCGTTCAGAGAGGGTGACTATGTCATGGTTCGTTTGTGGCCTGAGCGATATCCTAAACACATATTCAAAAACCTTCATGCTAGAGCTATTAGCCCTTATCTTATACTTCAAAAGATTGGACCTAATGTTTATTTACTTGATTTAACTGATGATATGAGTATTTATCCTGTTTTAATGTGGAAGATTTGTCACTTTATCGAGGCACTTTCGAGCCTCTTTCTTTGTCCAATCATGATTCTGCAGGCATCACACTACCATCGCTCCTCGATTTTTCTCAGAAACCTCTTTCCATCGAGAGTGTACTGTCTGATGAGTTCGTTGCACCTTCACATGACGGTTTTCGTTGCTTTCTGGTCAAATGGAAGGGCTTACCAGAGTCAGAGAACGCTTGGCTCTCAGAGGATGATTTTCGTACTATTGATGCTGATTTCCTGGAATAGTATGTTTTGCATAACTCTCCCGAGTCGAGTTCTTTTCAAGCCGAGGGAAATGATGGCTGGCCATCCCCTTTCTTCATCCACGCCTACAGCCGTCAGAAGTCCAAGAACCATAAATGACGGATTTGACATGTTTGGATACTTGGCGTGTATTAGCAGATCTTGACGTGCCTTTGTTCACGCTTAGATCTTTGTTTTGATTTTCTTGTTTTGTTCTAGTTTTGTTTCTTTGATACTCAATTTTTATAAATACCATGGTATTGTATTCTATCAAAGAGGAAGCTTGAATGAATAAAATTTTTGTGATGATTTCCCTCCCGAGTTCCTCTCTTCTTCTTAATCTGTCTTAAATCCTCTCTCTCTCCTCTCTAAATCTATCCCAATTCCTTTTTTTCCCTCGTTCTACATCAGTTATACACTATGCAAATGCAACCACCGTTTGTGGCACTTCTGTTTACCTTTGGTGCTTGACACTTGACAGGTCCTCATGGAGCCGAAAAATGCCCTCAGTAAACAATACAAGAAAATGTTCAACATGAACAACGTAAGCTGCTCTGTCTTTCACCTAAGAAAATGGAAACTATCCCCTCCCTCCCTTGATCTGTCACTTATTTTACCTGTTATGCTGATTGTGTTTGTTAGTAATCATCTCAATTGTTTGGCGTTGCAGGTTAAGTTGCATATGACGGAGGGAGCTTTGAGATTGATAGCTCAGAAATCAATGGCGAAGAATACTGGTGCCCGTGGCTTGCGGTCTATCATGGAAAGAATCCTGACAGAGGCCATGTTTGAGGTTTATCTTTGTTAACCATAAAGTTAATCTGCAACTCCAGTGAACGCCATGGTGGCTAGTCTTTACTTGAATTTGATATGAGCCTTTCTCCCCAGCTTATCTATGTTACTTGCATATCATGTCTTGCATGTCGTTATTTTAACTTTAAAAGTTGAAGCTTACACAGAACATGGTAATTATTGCTGGGATGTGTTTATGTTATTCAATGATCTTATTTCCGTATTCTTATCATGCTTTTATGGAGCTTGTATCTTACAAGTTTAATATTTGCTGCTTGCAAAGCATAGCCAATGAGGTTTGTATGAGTGCAATGTTTTAATTGTGGTGGGTTTGGAAAAAAGAAACGTAGCACTTAGTTTGTGGTGGAGTTCTCAGTTCTGGGGGTAGAGAGGAATTTAGTTGTGGTTGACGAAATGATGCATTTGATTGGACTTTTGTACGCAGACCACCCTGGGATGTTAGGAACATGTTTGTGCAACTCTACCCAGGACCTCTCATTTTGGTAGCCTTTTCAGTTTTTGGCAACCTGGATGATAATTTTGAGGGAACATGAGGTTGTGTTCTACACCCATGGTTGCTATTTTGGTTGGCAAAAACAAAAAATGATAACTCAAATGGCAAGTCAAGCAATTCCACCTCTATTGTATTTGCAATATCATTTTGATTTTTAACATTCAAAATGAAAACAAACATCCACATTCCATGCCCAATGCCAATTTTGTCAACAAAAAATGGCAGTGCCGCCTTGTGAAATTCGACAAACAAAAAATGGCATTTTCATTGTTTGGAACTCAATTGGCAATGGGGTGTGGTTGTTGATTCCACTTTGGTTGTCGAAAATGAAAATGGAAAGGCAAAATGCAATAGGGGTGGAGTTGCTTATACAAATGCCCCATACTCAAAGAATTTCATAGTGCAAATGCTAAACTCGTACTTTTAAAGGCTATTTTTGGTACACAAACAACAACAAAGTCTTTATCCCATCAAGTGGGGTCGGTTACATGAATACGACGACGTCATTCCAATCTGTCATGTACATTATCTTCTGTAAGATTATAATAGGTCATATCATACTTCAAGGTTTCTTTCATGGTCTTTTTAGGTCTCCCTCGTTCTCTCTTGACATGTGCTAACTCTCAACCTTCTCATCTCCTAACAGAAAACTGGTCTGCGTTTCACATGATCATACCATCTTAATTGTAACTCCCTCATCTTATCTTCTACTGGAGGCACACCCATTTTCGGTCTGATAATTTCATTTCGTATCCTATCTATTCTTTTATGTCCACACATCCACCTTAACATTTTCATCTCGTTTACACTCATTTTTTGTACATGCTGTCACTTAATTGCCCAACATTCTGACCTATACAGTATCGCTGGTTGAATAGCTGTCTTGTAAAACTTTTCTTTTAACTTGGTAGGTATTTTAGGATCACATAGCACCAGCGTCCTTCCATTTCAGCCAACCTGTTTTCCTCCATTTTTGGTACACAAAAAAGGTGAACAAATTTTCTTCTGTAATTTGGATACTTGTTGCCCATGCTCATAGCAGAATATGTTTCGCATGTAGGTTCCAGATGTAAAGACTGGAAGGGATAGAGTGGATGCTGTACTCATAGACGAAGAAGCTGTGGGGTCAGTGGACACGATAGGTGTTGGAGCCAAAATTCTTCGAGGTGAAGGTACATTGGAATCCTTCCTGTGTGGAACGAAGTCAACTCACGTAATTTATATGGTATGCTTGCCAATTTTCTCCTATTTTTATCGAATGTAATGTAACTTGAAGTGATGCATATTTCTTATCTTACCTTGCTGTAGATGTCAGCTTATATGAACTTTAAGTGCCTAGAAACAGGAAGGTCATCTCTTCTTCCAGAACACAATGTTCTACCTTTTTGTAAACTACGAAGTGAATGCATCGAGTCCTTGTCCTTGATAGGCGATTAGGTGTCTTAGCTTCTTGTAGGGAGGTTCTTAATCGCATGTTGCATGCAAAAATAGGCATGCAAGCGAAAATTTACCGGGTATGAGCTACTACAATGATCCATTTGACAAGATTAGTATAATCCTGGATACCATTGCTTTAAATTGGTGAATGGTAGTGATTGTGCTCATGGAAGATACCACTAAGGATCTGTAAATATTGCCAGAAGCGCTTCCTCCTTTTAGATTGCTGTCTAAGTTTGATGTGCTCATGGAAGAGTCTCATTAGGAAGGAAAAGTGAGTCCTCTTCTGTCATAGAGTTGCGAGTTCCTGACTTGTTTGTTTCACTTTGTTTTCTTGTCACTAGTTTGCTTTCATTTCCATCTGTTGTTTTTCTAAACTTTACAATAAAACCTTGTCACCTCTTCTCTCACTGGTGCTGGCCCCAACCAGAAGCACCGCCACAGCGCATGCACATGCCAAATGTTGTGCTGCTTATACCGTTATATTTATTATCTTCGGTCACTTGTCGAATCAATTTGGCATTCTCATATTCTGATATATAAATGTGACTCTTTGTCAGTGTCATCGTATTTTGTACCATAGTAAGATTGTCATCTCACATATCTTGTTGATCGATTTTCTTTATCGGTAAATGGCAGTGTTCATAGGCTACATTGAACACAGCAAACGTTCATACTTACAGCTTTATGAGTTGTGTGAAAAGTTGACATTTTACTTGCAGGATAAAGTAGAGATTGCAACAGAAAAGGTGTCGTTGGACGAAGAATCAGAGATGAAACGAAGAGCCATGAGTTTGTGAACTCATTTCTTTTTGTTTAAAGTCTGTATCTGTCAAGCTGAAAAAATAGAAAAAATACTCAATAAATATGGGGTCCTTTGATCCCTAAGCTGCTCGGGTTCGTGCCCTGGCGTGCTTGATCATTTCTGATGCCTCCAAGTTCATCGTATGCCTCCAAGCACTGTGCTTCACTCGAAATGGAAAATCACAATGGCCAACTCTTGCTTCTGCGAAAGAGTTTAGCAAATCACTGGAAAGAGATTACAACAGCCATCCAAAGAAAGCTTTGAGAGTGGTAAAATGGTCAAACAAATGGAATAACCTTCCACCCGGTGGCCGAGGCACCAAATACCTCAAAAGCATCAGACTATCCAAACATGTCATATTATAATATGATACGAGACATCAAGCCCCATAAATTGAAGTAACAGAAACAAAAGACTGCATAGAATCGATCAAATTGTACACAAATAGAAAAGAAATTTTGTGACTATCTTTTTATCCGGGGATAATAGCATTAAACCCCCCCGTGTTTTCGCGGATTTGTATTTATCTCATTGTACTTTTGAATTAGGCACTTATCCCCCAATTAACAAGGTGTTATTCGTCACAATTATCTTTTCCGTCTAACTTGACGGTTTTGGTCATTTATTCTTCTTTAATTTCAACTTATCAGGATCAGCCTCTCAGAAGAGAAAATCACTCCAAATTGTTCCTAACCTCTCACACACAAAAATCACCAGCAGCTCAATTCAATCAAGCGCAGGGGACACCCAAAATCATTCCTTAACATTTACTCCTCAATTATGTCGTTGTCGGAAGGTTCTTCCATTCGAGTCGTGCAATCAGATAAGAGCATAAAAGACAGACTGTTTTTCAAATGTGATGTTTGTGGTTACTTCGGTTGGTGCAGACCCAACGATGGACATCAATTGATGGGATTCGAGAGAGTGCCTATATAGGTGTTGAAGAACAAACGTGATAAATCGTCGTTGCAAATGTGCTGAGATTGCAGAAAGGGTGAAAGCGTTGGAGATTGTTGTTGACATCTTGAAGTTGGCTTTAGTTGCCCCGACCATTTTTGGAGCTTTGGCTTTGTTGATTAAGTGGCGTATGAAGGTGTGCGATAGAATCAAGTAGGGGTGTTGGCGTTGCACTTCCTGTATGTTTGGCTTTAGTATCACTTTTGTGTATGTTGTGCTGATGTATGAATGAATTAGA
>JAOVYX010007558.1:0-35799 GCA_035668315.1 Drosera spatulata | reverse complement strand
GGTGAGGCGCAGGTTTTCTTAAACCATATCGTTTATGAATGATACAAGTATATGCTAGTACAAATAAGAGAAATGGCATCTCCTTCAGATATACTAGAAGGAAATGTAATGTGTAAGAGCAGCGATGAGTTGCCAAAAATTATACCATAATGAATAATAACAGTGCCTGTTTTTCAGGTATGTTTGCATATATGGCTTGAACTGTCTTTCATCATTGTGTTTTCTGGTTCGATCTATATTTTGAATCATGATCTATCCGTTCTTGGTCTACTCCAGCATCAGCTTGGTCTCAGCCGGTGCCCACTTCAATGAAAAAAATCTGATTACGATGGTCTCCTAATAACGCCCTCTCAGGATGAACTCCGATCCCTGAACTAACATACACCTGGTAATAAAGTTTATGGCTTGCCGTTTCGCTGTGGTGTGCCTTTTCATACGTGAGAAAAGGAGCTGTTTCTGAAAACCTGTGTTGATTGAGTAATCTTAAAACAATGTGGTCTTTTGCATACAATTCAGAAACGCTGTAATTTGTAGGAAACACTACATGCTTCAGTTGCACTCGTTGTACCGAATTGCAGTCATGGATGTTGCCCTTTGTAAGCAAAACAGCGCAGGGTCAACGAATCGATTCATTTTGCTTTCCCCGTGTCGTTGAACAGGAAACCAGAGAGGAAGAAACTCCTCGCAACAGGAAGAGTTATTTGCAAGAACAAGATGTCATTCTTGCTATATGTTTCACGCTGTGGTCGAGCAAAAATGATCCCAGTCGCAGCTGCATTAGTCTTCGTTTCATTTTCTGAAAGATAAATAACCGCGTCATTATGCCTAATTTCATATGTAAATCATTGCTGACTGATATTGAAAACAAAGATGAGCTTGGACTTGGCTTGTGTGTAAGAACCACCAAACTATTAGGAGTAAATTGTTAAAGTACAGTTGTCCTCGACTTCATTGGGGTTGACATGGTTTGCACACTCATGATCTTTTATCTAACAATAAACATTATCAATAGTACATGGATCGTTTCTGTTTTCGTTAAGAACATCATGAGTGTTTTTTTTATTTGAATCATTAAGATTGAAACCTCTTTATCTATTCTTTCTTAATATCATCGAACTTTAATTGTTAGGACTCAAGTCAACATCTTTATTCTTATTTCACATCAATAGAAAAATCCGGATCCATATCATATTATAGGATATCCTTTTCAAACCACACAAATGAGCACCATTGGAAAAATTGGTTGAATTTTATTTTCTAACGTTTAGTATATGACAGATAAATTAGAAGAATGTTATAGAACAAACATGTAAGCGTTTTAGACAAATGGAACTTATGACCACTCTTGATCAATCGTTGCGGTTGCAACTCCAGCAACCAGAAACCAGCGATCTCGACTCCGCCGCCCCCTTCTCCGATTCCGCCACCATGGCGCCACGAAACTTCCCTTAGTTTCGCGGTTCCCAACTTCCCTGGCACAAATCCTTCCCCGATACGGTTGCTTCCCAAAAAACCCTAGTTGCCCTCGACCTGTTCGACGAAATGCCTCTCACCATTTTCGACGAAATGCCTCCCTCCATTTTCGACGAAATGCTAATTGTGGATGCTAAATGTGAAAGTGATGTTCTACTGCTTGTGGGCTTGAAATGGATGTTTGGGTTTGTTGCGGTATTGTGATCGTTGAGGAAACTGATGGACTTGTGGAGTTTTCTTGCTGGGTGGAGCCTTGGAGGCGTCTTTTCTACGCATGACAAGCAAGAGATGACTGGATATCAACAAATGTGCATTGAGAGGCAGTGCTGATGGTGTTCTGATGCAGAACCGTGAATCGGTTTTGAGGTTCGACTTCATTCCAGCATCTTTGGTTGTGATGTATGGTGTTGTTTGATTTCAATCTTCATATGAAGTTCTGGTTCTATAGACATAATGTCACAGCTATCTTAATCACTGTCACTGTGAGTTCATGGGGGCAATTATAAAAGAAAATTTAAAACTGTGAGTTCATGGGGGATTGAATCCTCGTCTTGAATGTACTCTGCTGTCGAGAATCCAATAGAAGCGAATTAGATTCACGTTGTCACAACTTGAGCGTCTTCTTGTTGTCTGATTATTGGGGTACCTCTCTTGTGGATGTATATAGTTGCGTATCGAGGCATACTCCTACCTTTCATAAGGGTTGTCTCTTAACTTTAAGAAGAGGCACCTAAGGGTGTGTTTTCAAGGACCCAAAAAATTCCGTAAAATTTAGTTTCACGATAATTAACGTGAATAGTAAATTATAGTACGTTATAATTTATTTTGCGGGATTAAAAGGCTTGTGTGACTATATAATAGGAAAAGAATGCAAAATATGAATGAAATATCACCTTAATACGCAAATACGAAAAAAATACGATATTAATACGAAAATATCGTATTTATACGAAAATGACCAAAACCTAATTTTGACACTCATTTTCCTTTATGTTAATTTCTACTCCACCTAAATTAAATTAATTATCCACTAATACCCACAAATACCCACTAAATATCCACTAATATTCCACTTAAACTATTTTAATTGATTTAGTTTCCTATAAATACAAGTAAGAACCCGAAAATTTAAGGACTATATGTAAGGACCCGAAAAATTTCGTAAAATTTAGTTTCACGATAATTAACGTGAATAGTAAGTTATCGTATGTTATAATTTATTTTACGGTGTTAAAAGGCTTGTTTGACTATATAATAGGGAAAGAATGCAAAATATGGATTAAATACCACCTTAATACGCAAATACAGAAAAATACGATATTAATACGAAAATATCGTATTTATACGAAAATGACCAAAACCTAATTTTGACACTCATTTTCCTTTATGTTAATTTTTACTCCATCTAAATTAAATTAATTACCCACTAATACCCACTAAATACCCACTAAATATCCACTAATATTTCACTTAAACTATTTTAATTGATTTAATTTCTTATAAATACAAGCTCTCTTCTCCTTGAAAATTCCTTACAAACACAAAACAAAACACTTCTTACATTAGAGTTAAGCAAGAGAAGAGAAGAATGAGAAGTTTAAGGAGAAGAGGAGAAGCTAGGTGATAAGGCGAGTAAGACGTGGAACCTTCACCGTATGGTAACCATCTTTATTAGAAATTTTGTGGAATATTATACACTCTTGATAAATCCTGATATTAATATATGTTGAATTCTCACATGTGTAGTTTCTAACAAAGTTAATAAATCATGATTCGAAGTTGAGAATCTTAAGTTATAAATCAAAACGTGCGGATATATCAATCTGTAAAAAACTGGTTATAGAGATGACTTTATGACCTGATATGAAGTTATATAGTAACTTATGAGACAAAACTTATATCATTGAAAAGTATGGAAGTTTAGTTTCCAGAACAGTTTATAAATAATTATTTGGAGCTATATAGAGAAAGTTATGAGCAAATTAGTGAAGTAAGGTCAAACTGTTTGAACTAATAGAAAATATAAATCTGAACTAATTAACTGTTATTATTGGTAAGATTTTATGATGGAAATTTTAATTTACTGCAAAGATTATGAAGTTTAGTTTATGTAAAATTTTATGGAATAATTTTTGAAGTTTTATACAAGAAGTTATAGATTTAAATATATCAAAAGATCAAGTTGGATAGAATCTAGAATACTCGTTCTAGAGGTCGGAAAACTCACTTACAAAAGCCGAAACGCTCGTTCCAGAGGCCAGGACGCCCGTTCCATAGGTCGCGATACTCATTACTGAGGTCGGGATGCCGTCTTAGAACCTTCTAGACCAAGAATAATCGTTTTGTCCCCAAAACAACTCTAAATATTCATAAATACCTCTAATGATATTTAATATATAAAATCATCATCATGGACAATCAAAATAAGTATCAAAGGCTTTTACAAAGCTCAGCATCACCTCATAATATTAATATGATGATTTTTCACGAAATACGAACAAACATTCAAAAGCAAATATATTAATATATGAATCCTATTCTATTATAGGATCTGGAGACGCCGTTCGTTGATACATAAAGGACAAGCTGAGCGTGTGTGTGAGAAAGTTATAATAAGAAGATAACGTTTAGATTTATTGTCTGTGGCGATGCGTATTATTATACCGTAAGTATAATAATATGTATTGGAATCTATGGACGTAGTCACTAATTGTGGCTGATGTAAAATACTGATTGCAACTGTTGTGTGCCGTGATAAGATGATGTGCATGTTTGTGTTATGCCTTGATTGTTGAAAAAAAAAAAAAAAAAAGGACCCTTCCTTTAGCAAAATTGTTTTAATAGCAATTTTTGTAGATGGACTAAGCCATTCTACAAAGTGACATAGTAGAAACAGTAAGAAGAAAGGCAGACATGGACACATATTTCACAACTCGACCTATTTCTACGGCACAAAGCCGTTCCCTTGTAGGGAGAGATCTCAGTTGGCGATTATGACATTATGCAGTCTATATGTTAAGATAACCATTCCTTTTTTTATGCATAGTCTAGTTTCCTTGCAAATGTTACTTGCTTTTTCTAACCGTCTGCATGAGACTTTGGCCTTTACTTGATGAGAATATGTAGCACTTGTGAAGAGCGCATCTCCAAGTCTTCAAGTGTTGTAATACACGGCGATGAATAGCATCCAATTTGCATATTGCAGCAATAGGAAACAAAGTTATGCGGAGAAGGGCATGTGAATGAGTAACCGCCTAGGCCAACGAAAAATGTGAATTGCCCATACAAACTTACAAAAGAATTGAAAACCATGGCCCTATAAATTGGCTATGCCCAGGACACCCAAAACTCATAAACAACGCTCTCAACCATTATTCCTTGTGTTCTTGAGTGTGGTATAGCTATGGCTTCCAAGAAGCTGCTTGTAGCAATCTGTTTTTCCTTGTTAGTGTGTTTTTCTTCAAGTCAAGAGCTTCGGACGCGGTTGGAGAGGAGGAGGAGCATCCGGGTTGAGGAATGCCGCTTCTCTTCTAGAAAAAGTACACCGACAGAAAAGATATTATCTGAGGGAGGTGTGATAGAGTTCTGGGATGAAATGGAGGAGCAGTTTCGTTGTGCTGGGGTGGCCGCTATGAGAATGGTTGTCCAGCCCCGTTGCCTGTCCTTGCCTAGCTATCAATCTTCACCCCGCCTGGTTTACATCGTACAAGGTATAGATTAATTGAAAAAAATGTTGGGTTGATTTGGGTTTTCATTAGGTTAATTCAAGGTGGGAAATAGAATCAGGCGAAGTTGAGTGAGGTTGTCTCTTGTCATCTTGAATCTGATCAATAAAAATAACTTTAAAAAAAGAACCTTCAGGCTGATGGATCTTTTCAAAGGGAGATTATCTTTTTCTAATTGATCTCCTTTCTTCTGAAATACATCTCATTGATCAATGAAGTCTTCAAATATGATTTATGGTTCTGATGTTTATTTTCTTTTTTTGGCGCCACAGGTGAAGGTCTAATGGGAATAAGCTTCCCTGGGTGCCCAGAAACATACAGTGCTATGTCTCGAAGGAGGGAGAGTGAATGGTGGAGAAGGGAAGAGCACTTGGAGCAGGAAGCAGAAGGCCGTATTTTCAGAGATATGCACCAGAAGGTTCACAGGTTCCGACAGGGAGACCTCATTGCCATTCCGGCCGGTGCTGCCCATTGGTGCTACAATGATCGCGATGTAGATGTCATTGCTGTGGCTGTTCATGACCTCAACAACCAAGCTAACCAGCTTGACCAGTCTTTGAGGGTAATCTATCTGTAATCTGCATTTGTTTCCTCTTTATGAATTATTGGTTGGTCCTTGATTTGGAATGCTGATATATACAATGCAGATGTTTTTCTTGGCTGGCGGAGCTCCACTGACTGCACTAACAGGACAAACCCGACGAATGATGGGACAAGAGAACTTAATGAACATCATGAACGCCTTTGATCCAGAGCTGATGGCAGAGGCGTTTGGTGTATCTATGGAGACGATGCAGAAGGTGCAGGTTCAAGATGGTCGTGGGTTTATCGTGAGGGCCGAGACTATGAGGATGCTGAGGCCCGAGGGGGAGGAGGAAGAACAGTATGAGATCATCGAGGGAGAGGAAGAAATATACAGGAGAAGAAGAGGATATGAGGGAGCGGAAGCATACAGGAGAAGAAGGATGGAGGGAGGAGAAGAAGCATACTGGAGGAGGAGAGGGATGAGGAGGGGTGGTTGGTATGACAACGCGTTGGAGGAGACCGCTTCCAATGGACTGGAAGAGGCCATTTGCGCAATGAAGGTCCGCCACAACATGAACACTCGTAGAGAGGCCGATGTTTACTCGAGACACGGTGGAAGACTCAACTTCGTCAATGAGAACAAGTTTCCTTTGCTTAGGTTCCTTGGCATGAGCGCTGAGAAGGGCCATCTTTTCCCTGTGAGTATTTGACTATAAAGTATGCTAGTTTTCTTAATGCATTGCTTGATCTCAACAGTCAGAGTTTTCTCCAATTGCCTGTAGAAGAAAACAAGGAACAACTTCGAGAAGTGCTAGCCCATAGAGCGTTGGAAAAAATTTAGAGTATCCTTATATCAAACTGTTAAATGTGTCTATGCTTGTATGTCGCAGAACGCGATCTATGCACCACACTGGGAGATGAACGGTCACAGCATGGTTTACTGCACACGCGGTGAGGCTCGTGTTCAGGTGGTGGGAAGCCGAGGCCAGCTAGTGATGGACGAGATGGTGAGGGAAGGAGATATGTTCATCATCGCACAGTACTATGTATCAGCATGCCGTGCAGGAAGTGATGGGTTCGAGTTTGTCTCCTTCAAGACAACCAGCTTGCCCAAGAAGAGCACCATGGCTGGGTTAACCTCAGTCTTCAGGTCCATGCCCCTGGAAGTCGTCATGAACTCTTTCCTGATGTCGAGGACCGAGGCACGTGACATCAAGCAAATGAGAGCCCAGCAGCAGCAGACCTTCTTCCTCTCTCCCATGATGAGGAGCAGGTCTTCTTAGAACAATGTCGTGTATGAATAGCTCGCATGAATTCAAAATAAGAGAGGGAAGTGCATGTCCTTCTTATATATCAGAAGGAAGCTGCCAACTATAATAGCAATCTTGAGTTGCTATAATATAATCAATAAATAAGTGCTTTTGTAAAACAAATGCTCGCGCAGTTTAAACCGTTTCGTCGATATATCCGATTTGATTTGGTCGAACGATAAACGTCGAAATTAACAAAATAATTAAATCATCTTCTGTGTTTGTTATATAGAGGTTTTCCCCTCTTCTATGTCTGATTATTATCTTGTCTCTTTTGATAACTCACATTTACAATCGGATTATAACATCAATCATGGAATCTTTCACGATCACGAATACCTCCACGACCTCGTCCTCTTCCACGTCAATTGTCATTTCTGGTGGCCATTGCTTTACACAATGGGACGGAACCAACTGAACTAGTCTGAGAATTTTTCATTAGAAATTCCTGGTTTTTTTTTTCAGCTATTAGGAGTAATGAAAGCAATTCACTATACTTAGTAAATTTCAGAATCCGATATTGATGCATCAGAGTTGCATTGCAGGATGAAAAGTGGAATATGTTTTGTCTAATATTTTCTCCTCAAATATAGGCGTTTCACATAAAGTCATACGTGAGGTAATACTGAACATCACAGAATTATTTTTTTACACGGATTTAAAATTTTACAACCTCAAAATATGTCATTCATACCTAGCATTGTAAGAAATACCAACTTTTGATAGTCGAATCTTTTTTTCAAACTAATCCATAACATGTATGGATTTTTGACAATAAAATATTTAAATTTCAGTCTCTCATGGAGATGATGTCTCAGGAAAATCAGTGCTTGAGCATTTTCTTGTGGGGTTGTTTCGTTGTTCTTCACTATGATATTTTTTAGGCCTTTTGTATCTACGTATAATTTAATATCAAAAATCCATGATAGGTAGTTTTCTCTTGATAGGTTTAATACTTTGAATTCCAACTTGTGAGGGTTGTAATAGTTCTGTGAACACATCAAAGTAATAAATTTATTAAGTTTATTTATTTTTAATGAAAATCATATAAAAAAATATGGATATATCAGTTTGATAAATTTTCAATTATTATCGTATTTTTCATAATACTGCGATTTGTTGTAACTGTCTAATTTATTGATAAAAATATTATAAAATCAATCAAATCCTATAACAGATGATAAAGAAAATTTTATTCAATTTCACTCATATATATTAAAAACTTTTATCATTCATTATATTCTCAAAGCATATATTTAATTACAAAGTGAAAGTAAATGATTGTTACAATATTAAGGACTATTAGTAACAATAATAGCACAATAATTTGTTAAGATTATTTCGAATTCTGTTTATTATTTCTTCATCATTAGAGACCATTACGTCGTTTATTGTACCTTAATGAAACACACAAAAGTTAAGTCTCATCACTTCGAATAAGTGCACTAACATGGAATATAAAGTTTCTCGTCACTTGCGGATGAACCATACAAAAATGGGACAACTACATCAATGTTCACGAGTGAACAACACAGATGGGGTAAACCACGTCAAACTTGCGGATGATCCACATAGAAGGGATAAATCACATCAACGTGTTGAAATTAATTAATAGGTTTACACACAGGCGATACTTCATCCGACGATGGAACCAGAATTATTTTAATTAGATTATTATAATATGGATCAAAACAAAATCAAAACATACGAGTATAATAAAGTATCTTCGTTTGCCTTTCGATCTCAGATGATTAGAGGCTCGTGCTGATAACGTTTTGTAAAACTAGTGCTCGTGCAGGTTGAACCAATTCGTCGATATACCCGATTTGATTTCGTCGGATAATAAGCGTCGGAATTATCAAAATAATTAAACTATTTTAGAGAGGATATAGAGAGAGAGATTTTCTTCTCTTAAAATGTGTACATAACATCTTACAAATGAGCTCTATTTATAGAACTGAAGATTATAAATTAACCCCTAATTTTCTCGTCTAATTAAGATGATTAGGTTTAATTAATAGTTAATTAGGTAAATCCCTTTAATAGTCTCAAAAATAAATGAGATCTAAAGAAAAATATCTAAATTTAGATATAAATATATTATTTTTAAAGAATTAATTATAATTAAATAATTGCAACAGTGTCCTGTTTTCCTGATGCGATTGCAAGTAGTATTTGTTGCATTTTCGGTTTCTATGTAGTCCGGCCCTCGGCCCCTCATCTATCTGTTGGGACCATTCCTGTGTGCTTTGCTGAGGCAGCTTCAGCTGTTCTCCCAGAATCCGTGCTAGGTGCCCAATTCACTGAACAATTATGATTTTGCAGTTTTTGAGCAAGAACGATGCGTTTGAGTTCCTGTGCTAATATGCACCTCATGCTATGGGGAACTGCCGTCAATCTTGCAATTGTGAGTCTTTTCTACCTTGGAAGGAACTGCGCGAGAAACCTTCTGTTGGATAGAGAAGGAATGTGAACAGTCTTATGCTCATCGCAGTTTTAAATCGATAGCCAAGATACGTTTTGGCTTGAGCCATTAGAAATATATGAACAGTGAAACTGCGTTCAATCTCTGATAGTAATACAAATGAAAATAAGATGCATGATCTGTAAAAGAGAGATTTGAGAATTTGGCAAAAACTTGTACTGGCATAGAAAGCACATATATTCAAGAATGGTATGCGTTTTCACTAAAATTCTGTCATGACTCCATTGCCAAACTATCCTCTGGTAACATGTAGCTCGCTATCAAACAATTCCCTGGCCCTGTGATCACAAATCATCTCTTCCTAAAATGCCTAACAACTACACTGCAAAGCGACTTCCTTTTCCATCCAAGAACCGATCAGTATGCCACCCCTTCTCTCGCAACTCTGCTAAAAACCTGGGGAACACATTGTCCATTTTCTCGTAGGCTTCTAACAGGATGCCAGGATTCAGGTCATGAGTGGTTCTTCCCAAGCTTGAAGCAAATCCGGCAAGCAGCCAGCCCCTTAGTGCATCTTCACCAGTTGCATCGTGCTCCAACACCATGTCAGTCCATTTGCCTCCTCGGCTCAGTATAAACTTCTCCTCAGGGAAGATCTCTTTCCATTCTCGGAGTTTTGAAGGCTTAGCCGCTCTATGTATATCTCGGCCAACTTTCACGTTCCCAGCATCTTCTATTAGCCGCCCAGGAAATAAGAGGTCTTCTCGAAATCTTAGGTCAGCAGGGCTCGATGCTTTGCCTTCCTGCAAAAAGGTCGAACAAAGGATTAATGTTCAGACAGTTGATGTGAAAAGCGTAGTGGGTTGAAGTTATTGAGAGCAAAACCTTGAGGAAATCAGCTACAATCATCGCACTTCTCTGAGGATTCAGCGAATTCACAGGAACAGCCTTCATTTCTTCTACCACACTGTATATATGTACGAAAGAAAGAAGCGATCCCGCGATCATCTGCAGATGGAAAGAAAAACTTACATTGGAACGTTACAACAAAGTTCACTAGTGCCCTGTATTTACAAAGTTGCCAGTACCATTAGAAGCTCACCTTTCCTTGCATGGAGGAACAAACGGTTGATGCTAGCTGGATGCCAATTCCCAACCCAACTACATTGAAGAGGGTAGAGATCGCCTCTCCTTTAGCAAATAGGTCGCTAAGATTTCCTTCTTTTGCAAATGAAGAATATATCGGTAATCTAGTTGCTCTGGCTGCAACAACAGCCATTCCCTGTTACACCACCAGCAGCAAGCACATTAAGAAAGCACGGGGATAAGGTTGCATACAAAAACATACTTTTATCAAAAGCCTAGGACATTGAGTTTAGGTTTCTGCAACATCTTCAACCAAGGATAGACAAGCACTTTCTTGGGGCATGCATTTTACATACTAATAGGGACACGGGAAAAAAAAGGGTCAATTACAACTAATACCTTTGCAAAGTTTCCAAGCCCAGCCACCTCAAGAAATAGGTGAGGGCATAGTGGAGACAGAACTTCCAAGCCAGTACCCAAATCATATAATACATCAGCTGCGAGAAAAAAGAACGTAGACTTAGGAAAGTAAAAAAAATAAAAAAACCGTGGTGTAGGAGTGTGACTTTGCCTCATTAGTTTATAGGGAGAAGCCAGGAAACCTAGAATTCTCCAGCGTTTAGGCTCAGAATCCATCCTAGCTCCAAGGCTGCTGCAGATCAGCTTACCAGCATGCTGCATTCCATCCTTCAATATCTGCATGAAATAAGGGCATGCACTATTACAGCAAATATATGGGAGTGCTGAGTTTACAGCATCGTACCAATAAGATCTTACCCAACTGATTACTGTCGCTTGTGCAGGAGTAGGCCGTAATCCTGCAGCAAATAGCAGTGACTGCAGAAGAGTAAGAATATCGAGACATGAACCCCGCATCAGGGCTGCCACATGAACCGTGCTAAAACACACACGAGCACATGAGATAGGTGACATAACAGAACTGCAACTATCCTCCACTTCCAGACTATCGGCTTAAGGCGTAAGAGAGTGGATTTTGTACACAAGCAATTACCAAGACATTTCTGAGATTGGTGTCTGACCACTGCTTATACTATCTTATGATAATGCAACTCTAAAAGAAAATAACAACATACTCGGTGATAAAGTAGATATCAAGGACAAGATTAAGCAACAGAGGCAAGGGTGAAAATCTAATTAGCAGAAAGGCTATCTTGTTTGTCGACATAAAAGAACATCATTTGGAAATGATATTTACTAAGTTCACCGAATCACGAGAAAAAGTAGACCTGTGTGGAAAGTACGGATAATGCTGCACTGCTACAATGTTGTAGTGCCCGAAACTGTGTGTACCGAAGGTACCCTTCATTCACACTGCATAAATAACGTGTAAGAGCCAGGTTTACCCCAGTTCTATATGAAAAGAATTTAGATTTTGTTGAAAGAGTGAACTTACCTATAAGGATAACCAGCAGGAAAAAATTTACTTAGGAATGAATCAACCATGACATTGATCACCGGCCTTGCGTCTTTGAGCAATTTGACCTGTGACACATGGGAGATGATAAGGCAACATACAGGACCAAGCGAATAACATGGTAACTGGAAAGAGACAATAATGGAGCAATCAAGGCAGCTTGCATCATTGAAGAAACGAGAAATGCCTAAAAGGAGTCAGCACAAAATATGATAAATACTCTATTTCTGATAATTATACAAATAGAAGATCAAAATTCAAAACATCTTGGCTAAAAAAGAACAAGTCGCAGCGAATGGGGAATAACCTATCCCAGCAACAAGAGTAGGTAAAGATCTCAAATATTTACGGTGAATAACCTCTGGCTGGCGAGCAAAATATCATTCACATAGAGAATGAGAAAGATGAATTTGCCACTGATCCTGAGGTATATACACGGATGCATTGGATTCTCCACAAACCCAGAAGAAGTAACCACGCCGTCAAATCGTAAATACCACTGCCTGGAAGCTTACTTAAGTCCATATATGTTAAGTAACATCAAGGGTTTTTTTTATGTTCAGAACCAAAACAGTGGGGGTTCTAGAAAAATGATTAGCCGAATTGAGTAGAAGAGATACGTCCTATGTTATGCCCAATAAAGAAGATACAATGCATTCTCCAATATCATGTGTGTTGGAGCATCGAAAGTGATTAGATTCCAACAATGTCAATGGCGATGATGCTCACTCCATGTTCTTGACATGGTAAGTGGTAACTACCCATTTCATTCAACCCACGTGTGGGAATTATTATCTCCATACAAGAGATACCACAATTGGGCATCCACTAATGAAGCACAATGAAAAATCCCATCAATATCTCACGAAAATCCTCATCAAAGTCACCTTCAGACTAATTTCAACAATAAATCATCAAACACATCATCCAGAACAACTCGAAGTTCGAACAAATTGAAATGGCAGAAACTAACGCTTGAAGCGCCACACTTTCTCCCCAAAATGAGCAACATGAGGTAATTGTTAACACATTACCCCGACACGAAAAAACTAAAAAACAGCCTTTACTCTAAAAACCCTTCGATTTCAATTCCATAAACCCCAAACACCCCATTATCATCCGAAAATCATATGAATCATTATACACAACAAATCCCACACCACAGCACAACAACAACATCCTTACAAACCCAAATGCAAACAATTCATCCAAAAAAGAGATTGCAGACATCAACTGACATCGAGACGGCCATCCCGGTCGAACTCGAACCGAGTCGAGACAGCTTCACAGTTCTCAATCCACGAAACCGGACCGCCGCCCATTACAGGACTCTCGTCCTTGTCGGGTTCCTTCTTCTTCTTCATCATCTTCTGTATTGAAATCTTCTCCTGCGATGAAATAATGGAAACAGAAGACAATAAATCAGCGAGGACACTGTGAGCACGAGATGATGAGGAAGAGACTGAAGAGAGGAAAATACCAGTAAGTTCATGGAGTGTTTTGGGAAGAGGGGGATAAGGGTGAGGAAGGGGAAGCAAGAGGAGGGGTTTGGGGGAAAGGAGAGCTCAAGCCAATTCTTCTTCTTTGTGGCAATAAAGTTTGGGGATAAGTTTGGGAAGTGTGATAAAATTGAGGAAACCTTTGTGGCAATTATAATGGAAGAAAAGCAACATATTTATATATTTTTTTAAAAATATTTTGATTTTACGATGTAATTATCATTGAATGAAGTTAGAAAGAGATGGTTAATTTTCAATTTGAATATTATAAAAAGATAAATTCAATTATTCAGAAAAAAAAATATAATAAAAGATTATTTATTGTTGAATAAAAATTTAGATAATTTTTTTATTTTATAGATATTTTTAAAGACTGGCGAAATTATACATAATTTGTTATGCCTCCGTGTGTAATAAGCAATGTGTTTGGCCCTTACTCTATATGATTAATCTAAATCTCGGATTTGAGTATTGAAAGTGAAGGATCAGCACTTCAGAGTCACATTAATACTCTTGTGCACTTCGCCCTCATTCTCAACACTTCTGCTCCCCCGCCCCCGCAGCCGACCGCCACCGTCACCTCCCACCACTCTCCTTCCAAACCCAACTCCCCGAATATGTCTCTAACAAGGGCTCTCAGCCGAGCATCGAGGAACTTACCAATCCTCTCCCAGAAATCCCCCTTGCCCATCTCTATTCCACCGCCGCACCACCACCACTTGCTATTCGTCTCCAATCACCTCCACTCCCTCTCCGATTCTTCCTCCAAGGTAACCCCTTTGAAAGATTTTCGGAAAGGCTGGATTTTTTCATGCAGGGTTTATCTAGGGTTTTAGGAGTTCTGTATATCGGAGCGTTGAGTCTGATCAGAGGGGCGGGGATTTCGTCCTCTTTGGAATAAGAACTGATTTTGTGTTTTGGGTATTGGACTGTGGGCCGATTTGTTGTTGAATTGGGTTTTTTTGATTGATGTGATTGAAGTGAGGATCATGGAATCGAGGGATGGGAACTGTGAAGTTTTCTGTGTGTGGTTTCTGTGGGTTTAGTTTTCGGGTTTGCTGCATACCATGTTGCTGGGGTTAAAGATGCGATCTTTATTTGATTCGATTTCGATTTTCACCGAGGATAGCGCACCATTTCAAAGGAGAATGACGTGGTTTTATCCATGCAGCACAACTTGTTTAATGAGAGGAAAGCCTCGTTTTTATTGTTATTGTATTTGGTTTTAACTTTCAGGGAATTGAATAGATCAGAACTGTCAACTTTCTCTATTACACTTTCCGTCCCATAATAGATGCACCACTTTGACATGACATGTATGTCTATATAAAGTTTGGCACGTATATAACGATGATCAAACGAAGTTTTTTGTAAATTTATCATGAAGCATCAATGGTTATATAAATGACGTATTTCAATCTAATACATGTCGCAGGACGATCAAACGTGATACAATCCAGGTTATGGGCAGGCACTTTCTATGTTTATTGCTGTCCGTTTATGTGTAATCTATTGGATGATAAGTAGTGATATCCAACAATGATTTTGCGAATGCAACATCAAAAAGGTAAAAGAATTGAAGAAGGTAGACATCTCATGGAGAAGACAAACTTGACTGCTTGAGTATATGAACTGGCATTTCATTTACAGGATAAAACATTGATAACCAGCGAGCTGCAACTCCTTACAAAGCAAACAAGGTTGCGCTACATTTACCCATTTCGCAAGCTCAAGTTCAGGTCTTGTCAACATGCGTGCTAGCACATACTACCTGGATCTAGAACTATACTTTGGTGCATCTACGCCTTCTACTTGTTAGTGTGAAGATCGTTACTCTACCGTGTGACGTTATGGTTCAAGCTGAAATGGCTGTCATCCGAATATTAGAGAATGAACCGTTGCTGGTGCCTGCACAGAACATCAACGCAAGATAAGTTCATATTCTGCAGCCATGAATCCTGTGAATGAATCCAGTACCGATAGAGCAGAACTTTTGATCTCATGCGCCCGATCAAACATTATCTGCCGGTGAATCGAATAGGTTCTCACCTGAGATTCACCCGTTAGAACCTGGTTCGTGTTCAGCATCTCGAGGAAATCATCGTCCTCTACTGTTGGCTTCTTTGTATACTTCAGGCTGCCTCCTTGTCTAGCTTCAGAGATGATCTTGTCGCCTTTCTTTTTCTGTTCTTCGATCACTACAGTCTGTGACCAGGAAAGTCGATATCGTAAAAAGGTGTTTCATGATAGATAACAAAATCATGTTTGATCTCCAAATATGACAGAAGTTCTTAGGTGCATCATGCGCTCTTAAACAAGAGCAAAGTCAATAGAACTTCATCACATCTTTCAGGTTGAACTTTCGGTTGGACGGGTTCAAGTGTTTAATGTTTTAATTTTCAAACTACTCTCTCCATTCCATAATAATTGTGATATTACGCATTATTCATTACATATTTTAATGTATTATTTTTTAATATTAAACAATAAAATTAGTAATATATAACTTAAACTATCTTTTAATGTTTCATGATAATTTTTTATTTTTTAAAAAAAAAACATTGTTTGATTATCCTGCGAAGCAATCGTAATCCGGATAATATATGATTTATATGATCAAACGTTGTAATTATCATGCGGACTAAGAGAATGTGTATCATTACATATGTGTATTTAGTGATAAATGAGTGGTTGAGATAAATTTATAGATAACTGATGTGTATGGGATGTGGTGGGTGAATGTACAAACAGCTGGTACTGGAGAGGTTTAATGAGAACTAAGGAGGAATACCTGAGTCTAATAGCTACTCAACGTGATATAAGCTGGTACTGGAGAGGTTTAATGAGAATTAAGGAGGAATACCTGAGTCTAATAGCTACTCAACCTGATATAAGCGTTCTCTCTGTTGCTGCTTCTCACTCTCTTTTCAGGGCTCCTGTGGATAAATGGAAGTGGTGGAAAAATGTATGGGATAAAGGCATCTAGCCTTGTCATGCTATCATCACATGGCTGGCTATGAAGGGAAGACTGAGAATGAAGGATCGATTGGCTAAGTTTGTTATGGTGGTGGATGATGTGTTTGTTATGCCAGCAGGAAAAGGAGACGCATAAACACCTATTCTGTGAATGTACCTATTCCATAAGAGTGCTTTGGCTTGTTAATGAAGTGTTGAAGTTTCGTCTTGGTGTTTGTGCTTGGGATGACTGGTTTGAATGGGTTAATAAATTGATGCAAGGGAGATTTGTTATGATGAGTATTAGAAGGAAGTGTCATGGTACCCTTATCTACAGGATCTGGCAGGAACGCAACTGGAGGTTGTTTCATCATGGAAGCAGGTCTGCTGAAGAGGTTGCCCAGATCATTTTGAGACAAAACTGGAAGGATTAGCTGATGTTTACAAGTATTGTACAGCATTACTATGTTACCATAAGGGCAAAATAGGTGTGTATTTGTTGGTTGTGTTGAACAGTTAACCAATTTTGGAGTATTAATGAATTTGTGCCATTGATGGATAAATAATTAAAATTAAAATAACATTAATAAAAAATTAATTCATCTTTCGTAATTTAATTTTAACAATTCATTTATTAATGTACATTTCGCTTATTATGCGCTAGACGGAGTCAAACCTAAGTTGCCACAGATGGCAAAATCTTGAAACCACTCCACCAAGTCCAAAAACCACCAACACACTCACCGGAGTGTACCGGAACCTGCGCCGCTTCGCCGCCTCCTCGTCGGCACCATCACCACCACCCTCGGACTCGGGCAGTGGGGTCCACTTACAGAGCATGATCCCCGGCCCATTAGCAGCATCAGTCTTCTTGTTCTTGCTGTTGGTGGAGGTGGTGTTGCGGAGCTGGCGGCTGAGAGGAGGCGAGGAGGAGGTGGTGGAGGAGACGAGGACCCACTTTCTCCGCCACCGCCTCACGGGGCCGCGGTGGTGGTGGTTGTTGTGGTTGTGGCGCGAGGGGCGTGGCTGTGGGCTCGATGACGAGTCCATTGTGGGGTTTGGGTTTGGTGGGATTGTGTTGCGTTGTGTCGCAGGTTGAGGTGTGTTGGGGTTTATGACTATGAGGGATTTTGGTTTTTGTTGTCGGCAGTGACTAGTGAGCACGGACACTGATCAAGAAAGGTCAACTCTACTACTCTTTTCATTATAAATTAAATACAAGAAATTGATTCGATATATGATTTTATATAAATGTTAAATTTATGTGAATTTTAATAAAATAATTTTTTTAATGATGATAGTACGATTTATTATAACAGTTGAAAGAAGAATTAATGGAATATACTTTATCGATTTTATTATTAATATTTTTTTATATTAAAAATTTTCCTAAAAAACAATGTATTTATTTTGAAATGATTCAAATAAATAAATTTTATAATTATTATGTACACAGGGAGTAATATTTTTCTGAATCATCTAGATTCTAGTCATGTGTTGGCCATCTGATTTTTAAGGAGTTAAGTTTGTCTGCAAGTCTCCTACAATATCAAAAATTGTGTTGCTTTCCGCATAAATTGAATAAGAAACCTTAAGATGCCATAGTGCTCTCGAGTTTGTAGTATCATATGATCTTAGTACTATAATTTATCGGGCAAATTAGGTAGAGATACATATCGTAGTTTCCATTTATGTTTTACCATCCGTGAACTACAGTCATGGATGTGCACAGTGAACATGCATATAGATATTTTAATATAATTTGCCTTATGATCTTGCACAGTGGTGGTATAAAAATTAGAAGTACGTACACACCAGAAGCACCGACCATTAAAGACAAACGAGAAGCTGTCATCATGTCATGAACTAGTAAAAACATCACAAACTAAACAGATGAGTAACTCTACAAACATGACATTTAGATGCTATCATGCTGCATTGTACAACACTACAACCATTTCCTCTGGGGATCTCATGCTGAAGACCTCTTACTGGAAAACTTAAGTGTAGAATCAACAACGATGAATTGTACAACATAACAAAACCTTGATTAAATCACGAAATATGATTAGAAAAGACTACGGTGCGGGTGCTTTGGGCAATTTATGGCTACAACGATGAACATAAGAGAGCAAGCTCCCGAGTTCTGATGGCATGCTTCAGCTCGTCTGCATGTAAGTCAGCATCCCTAGCAATTGCCGCGAACAAAGCCACGTCATGCTAAATTCATTCCAGAGCTTGTATAGGCCGGGGAGCATACCAAAATATATGGAGCTGAGTGCTTCAGTTCACAGGAGCCAGCTTAGCGCTTGATGACTGCACATTCGGCTGAAGGCTTCTTCCAGGATCACTGGCCTGGGGCAATGGCCGGGGTTTTGTGCGAACCCTATCCGAGGCGGATCCGCTCGCTTTCAACTTCAATTGCTCAAGAACTCGCCGTGCTTCTTTGAGCATGTTTTCTGCCGTCAATCCATGACCTTCCCAAGCATTTATTGCCTGCTCCTGGAACTCGATTGCCAGGGCATAGCTGCACAAATGTAGAACACAAAAGCCATAAGTTGCTCTCTTTCATAAATCATGCGGACATGGAGAGAAGTTGAATGTTTTAATGGGTTTTTGCTGATGGATCGCAGATTCACTGGTCCAACTGAGGTGCCAAATTATGCCATCATAAGAATACATGGGAGGCACTAACCTGCAATCCCTCACGACACAATGTAGACTTTACTGATATTCATTTGAGCCAAGCCACATTTCTCATTTCAAAAATTTAGAGAGAAGATCGAGTAGTCTTCCCAGATATTTTAATTCCAGTAAGTGGAACTTAACACTAACCAAACTGACCGTGCAATGACTTGCACCATATTGCACATGCGAACTTAAAGATGAAATATTCGAAGATCAAGATCAGAGGCATCAAGTGACTGGGTGTGTATGGAGAGTTGCTGCAAATAGCTGAAGTGCGAAGGCAAAGCAACGCATTACCTAGGGGTTAAGCGATTTTTTTGGCGCAATAAGAACCATAAGCAAGGGGTTGAACTTTCAAAAAGGATAAAACCAGACTAACACTACGAGCCTACAATATGCAGAGATGTTTGTGAAAGCTGGAAATAAATCTATTTCAAGCCAGAGTATCTATTATATAAGGGATTTGTGGGGCTGATTTTAAATCAGCCATGATTGCCACGAACTGTCATCCTTCATCCCGTGCACTGCTACTCTTCATCCTGTGAAGAGTAGCTTACAATTGCAAAAACTCATCCGTATTTCCGATTATATAATGTTTAATTGCAGTCTTGATAAACACCAAGGAAAAAATCATACCTTCCCATGGCAGCATATGCTTTAGAGAGGTTCTGAATTGCCTCGATCGAATCAGTATGATGAGAGCCAAGCGAGACATCCATAATATCTTTTGCGACAGCAAACATCTGTGCAGCGGACTGCGGTCTATCCAACTCCAAATACGCTGCTCCCAAGTTGTTATATATATACCCAATACCGAAATGCTGAGGACCAAAGCTCTCTTTCAGCGTCTCAGCAGCGCTTTCCAAGTAAGGTATAGCCTCCGCCACCTTACCAGTCAACAACAGCAACCATCCAATCCTCCCGGAAACACTGCCCACAGAATGCTGCTCTTGAGGAAACTTCTCGAGCAAAGCAAGTGCTTTCTTCAACAAGGAAATAGCAGTCGCGAACTCATTCATTATCTCATACTGCATCGACATGTCCATATACGCTTCAGCAACTTCCAACGGCTTGGTCTCCTCCTTTTTCACTAGAATCCCTGAGGCAATCTCAAGACATCTCCTGGAATCCCCAAACTTGTCCTGATTAACCAAAGCCTTCGCCATGGATATAAAAACCGTAGCTCGGATCTCACTATCCTTCTCAGTCTGCGGAACAACAACCTTCAACGTGTTAACTGCAGCCTCATACCTTCCCAACGCGATCTCCATATTCGCAGCACCAATCTCAGCCCTCAACAAATCCGCACTCAACCCCCAACTCTTCAACATCCTCTGTGCCAACCTATTCTGCTCCAACGCCTTCTCGTGCTCCTCCATCCCCGTATAAATAACCCCCAACAACAACCTATCGTGCGCCACCTGAGCAGAGCTCTTCCCCAACTGCTTCTCATGTATCTCCAACGCCTTCAAACAATACGGCAATGCCTCCTTGAAGTCCAATATCGCGACACAAGCCTCCGCCACATCCCTACTCGTCTTCCCGACCTCGACATCATCTTCCCCCAATATCATCTCCTTGATCTCCAACCCTCTCTTCATGTTCCCCAACGCCTCCTCCCGCCTCCCCATCGCGTTCTTCACATTCGCTAGTTCCATCTGCACCGCGTGCATCACAGGCCTCCTCGCTTCCTCCTCCTCCTCCGTCCCTTCCTTCCCCAAAACCCTGACCGCCCTATTCAAATACCCCAACGCATCCCCGAATCTCTTCATTCCATAACTAACTGTCCCCATCAAATGCAATGCCATAGCAAGCGAGATCCCTTCCGTCCCCTCGCGATCGAGCGCGTTCAACGCTCTCGTCGCATAGGTCATTATTTTCTCGGGATCCTCCCCCTCGTGATCCATCTTGAGCCCGACTTTCAGGGCAGCAAGTCCGAGTTCTCGCACGTCGAAACATGTGTTCATCGCCTCGAACTTGGTTATCATGTCGTCGAGCTCGGTTGCGGCTTCGAAGGCATCTTCGAGGTCGGATTTGTGTTTCAGTTTACGTTGGCGTGAGGGGAGAGCAGGGTTTGTGGGGAGGGTAGATTGGGTGGTGAAATTGCGAGATGGGCTGGGGTGAAATGGGGTTTTAGGGTGGGGTTTAGGTGGTGATGTGAGGAGAGAGGGGGTGGCGGCGGCGGAGGTGGCCGTGAGAGAACGAGAGAGGAGGGTTTTGAGGGAGGAAGAGAAGAGGGTTTCGGTGGCGGCGGCGGCGGTTCTGATGGCGGTGGCCATGATGGTGGTGGAAGGGCCAAATCGTGAAATGGTGAGCAAAACACTTGGAAAACCCCTTTGCACTACAAAGTTTTTTATGTAACCTAATCTAGGTTTATATGTAATCCAATCGAGTCGAGTTGGATCAAGTATTAATGGACTTAGACTCAAATCGAATAATTATTGTTCAATTCATTTCGAATAATGTTCAATTTAAACTTAAAATAAATATAGATATCAAAATACGATTTTATGAGTTTTCATTAATTCAAAAACACATTATCGAATTGAATTTGAGTTGATTGCATAAATTAAACTCGAACCCAAGTTTTAAATACTACTGTTCAGAACTCCAGATGTATAGTGATTGTTGATACATTAGTATTACTCGAAATATAGTACAATTTACATAGTTATCAGTAGTTTTTAATGAATTTTTGAAAAAGAGTTTAGGGAATACGTATCATAATATAAATGTATATAGTAATAAATGAGTGGTTGAGATTAAAACAATAAAAATGAAGAGTTGAGATTAGAATGCGATGTTTAATCCAAACAATTTATCTTTTGTCATTTAATTTCAATCATTTATTTATTATTAGATATACCTATGTCCGACACAAAATACGATTTTATGAGTTTTCATTAATTCAAAAACACATTATCGAGTTGAATTTGAGTTAGTTGCATAAATTAAACTCGAACCCAAGTTTTAAATATTACTGTCTAGAACTCCAGATATATAGTGATTGTTGATACATTATTATTACTCGAAATATAGTACAATTTACATAGTTATCAGTAGTTTATAATGAACTCTTGAAAAAGAGTTTAGGGAATACGTATCATAATATAAAATGTATATAGTAACAAACGAGTGATTGAGATTAAAACAACAGAAATGAAGAGTTAAGATTAGAATGCGCTGTTTAATCCAAACCATTTATCTTTTGTCATTTAATTTCAATCATTTATTTATTATTAGACACACTTATGTCCGACACACACTCCTTTTTTTATAATAAATATTTTATCATCTTAAGCTTCAAAGCGAAATTCATCTTGGAACATAAGAAATACTTAGGCCACGTTTAATACATAAGTTAAAAGAAAATTAAATAAACAATCCTGATAATCCTGCATTTGGTAGCAAAAAAGGTACATGGATTATTAATACTTCATAAGAGATAACACCTCTAATCCTCTCATTACCAATTTCACTTCTCCTCGTATCATTAGTTATCTCGTCTGTCAGGATAAGAACTTCAATATAACTAATATCTAACCGACCGTTGTAGAGCGCCAACCGTTGTTGATTGTCGTCGATCATCATCATCGACCACCGCCGACAGCCTCCATCCTAATCGACCACACTAGCCATCATCACCGGCCACCATCGACTGTTGTCGATCGTTGTCGATTACGACCGTCATCGGCCCCATCATCACCTACCACCGACCGTCAATGACAACTGCCATCGATCGCCACTGACCACCATCGACGATCTCTGACCATCGCCGATCATCTCCGTCGTTGGCCGCTGGCCGCGGTTGTCCACCGTCATCATCGCTCGTCGTTGACCACTTTAGAAAATAAAATGATTTTATGTAAAGAAATATTGAATATTGTATTAAGATAAAACAGAAACAGAAAACCACTTTTTTGGTTTTCTGTTTTCTTCATCTGTTTCATCCATTTAAAAAATAATAAATAAAAAAAGATATCAAACAATTCTGTTTCATCAGTGAGTGAAACAAAAACAGAAAATTATCATCTCACTATATTTGAGACTAAACTTATTTGATTAATATAGTTTGTATATGAGAAAACTTTTTTTTTTTGGAGAAATATGATAAAAAAAATTAATTTTTCTATATTTGGACACAAGTCCTCGAGCTGGCCCGGGCTTCCTTACCCCTCAAAACCCAATCCCCAATCCCAGCCCAGCCCAAACCCCACACCTCTCCCAAAGCCCACTAAACAACGCGGGAAACCCGACATCTCACTCCTCTCCCGCCACATCTTCCCGCCGCATAAAACCCTCACACACACACACCCTTCCCTTCCCCTCACCTCACCGCACCACTCTCACTCTCATCAATGGCATCATCATCGTCAACACCGACAACAATCCCATTCAAGTCCAAGAAGAACAACAACCAATCTCACAAACCTCACCAGAGTCCGACCAAGCCGAATTTGTCTGAACTCAAGACACCGGAGAAATCGGACCAGAGAAGGGTCAGGAACCGGAATCGGGCGCTGTCGGTATCGGAGATCCGGAGAGCTGCACAGAAGCTGCAGGGATCGGATAGGGGACGATCGGAGAAGGAGGAGGAGAAGACGGGTTTGGATTCGAGGGTTATGGTTTTGGAAAAAGAGGCGATTAAGAAAAGGAGTGAGGTGAAAGCGACTGATTTGGTCAAGTTGCCGGAGAAGTGAGTCGCTTTCTTTGGTTTCTTGGTGCTTATTTCGATGTTGGGTTGATTTGGTCATGGTGTGTTATATATTTGATTTGATTAGATGAGGTTGTCGGAGTATGAGAATTTCAATTGTTCCTGTGTGCCTGAAATTTTGGGGTTAATTAAAATTGGTATCATGTGTTGATAGATCTTGTCTGAATTTCAGGCACGAGGTGTTGTGTGAGTTCTTCAATGCAATGGTCAGCTCGTTTCAGCTTTTCCGGTTGAAGCGATCGTCCTCGACCTTTGAGAACATATCTGCCATGGTTGAATCTTTGATGGGCAGGTACTAGCATAACTAATGCTTAACCTGATTTATTATAATATTGCTTATGTAATTCACATTATGTACATAAAAAAAATACTATTAATAATTATATATATCTATTTTAATCATATAGAACATTAAAAATATTTGAAAATTCTATGTTGTGATGATATTAAACTATTTAAGTAGTTATTATCTTCTAATAATGTTATAATAATGAAATAGATTTGTAACAATATTGAAACAACATGTATGAGAAAATAAAAAAACATTATAAATTAAATATAATAAATATAAATCATAAATGTTGTGATATTATGTACATAAGAAAATACTATCGATAGCTATATATATCTATTTTTAATAACATAAAAAATTCAAAATATTTGAGAATTCTATGCCGTGATGGTGTTAAACTATTTAAATGTTTATTATCTTCTATTATCTTCTAATGATGTTATAGTAATGAAACAGATATGTAACAATATTGGAATAACATGTATGAGATAATAAAAAACATTACAAATTAAACACATTAAATATAATCATTAATATTGTGTCATTAATGTGTCTAATCAAATTTGGTATCAAAGAAAACCAAATTTTGGTGCCAAGAAAGACTAAGTTAGCTTCATATATACAAGTTCTTAATCTGATTTATTATAACATTGTTTATTTAATTCATATTATGTACGTAAAAAAATATTATTGATAATTATATATCTATTTTAAATCACATAGAAATTCTAAAATATTTGAGAATTGTATGTCGTGATGGTGTTAAACTATTTAAGTAGCTATTATTTTTTAATAATGTTATAATAATGAAACAGATATGTAATAATATTGGAACAACGAGTATGAGATAATGAAAAAACATTATAAATTAAATAAATTAAATATAAATCATAAATATTATATCATTAATGAATGTCTAATCAAATTTGATATCAAAGTAAACCAAATTTTGATACCAAGAAAGATTAAGTTAGCTTTACATATACAAGTTTTTAATCTGATTTATTATAACTTTGTTTATTTAATTTATATTATATACATAAAAAATACTATTGATAATTACATATATCTATTTTAAATCACATAGAAAATCCAAAATATTTGAGAATTGTATGTCGTGATGATGTTAAACTATTTAAATAATTATTATCTTTTAATAATGTTATAATAATGAAATAGATATGTAATGATATTGGAACAACATATATGAGTTAATGAAAAAATGTTACAAATTAAATATATTAAATATAAGTCATTAATATTGTGCCATTAATACATGATTAATCAAACTTAGTATCAAAGTAAATCAAACTTTGATATAAAAAAAAGCTAAATTAGCTTTATGTATATAAATTGATTAATAGAAATGCATCTTATGTTTTGTGCATCAACCATTTTTAAAAAACTTTATTGTATGTCTTGAGTATAGGCGATTCACCCTTGATCATTTGGCCCAAATGAAGCATATATTACCGGAAGCGATTTTGATAAAGAGAATACGTGTAAAGGATGAGGAAACAAGTTGTATGAGGGAAGAGCTCTTCATAACCCTTGATGTAGATGCACTTAAAACAAATGAGAATTCGAAGGGTGTTGGTGGACCTTCATTGCTGAAGAAGGTCTTCCGCTCAAGGGTTTCTGAGTACCACCAAACCCATTCAGAGGTGCGTGCTTGGTTCTTTACTCCCTTGTACTTAACTTGGTTTTGCCTTTATAATTTGGTATTTTGTCTGTTCGAATTGCTAGATCTTGTTTATTTCATGATATTTTTGTGCTCAGGATGATGACATTCCCAAAGGAACAATGCCGGCTCTACGAAACCCGCCAAAGGATTCTAGTGATCTTACTACCTCTGGGAGTAATGGAGTCTCAAAAGCATCACATAATCCTCCATCTTTCAGGAAGTGTTTCCCTCAAAAAGCCTTGAGTGATAATACTAAGGAGAGCATCTCTAGCGTCCTAGGTAGTCTGGCGAGAGGCGATGAGGATGGCAAGACAGATATTCTGGGGAGTCCAGAGAGTTCTTCAAAGGAATCTAAATTGCTCGAGTGCTCTTCACCTCAGCCTCCATTGACATCTGTGCTCGCCACGCCTTCAAAGGCGATCTACACTGTGGAAGCTAGTTCAAGCAGTAAAGAGGATTGCAAAACTCCCGCTAGTCTTGTTTCCACACCAGCAAGGTTGATTACTAGTACCCCCACTCTTAAGCCAGAGAAGCGGTGCTACATGAGCCCAGATGACAATTCATTTGTTTCGCCTAAGAAGTTACTTTGGAGGTCAGACCGCATTAAATCACTAAAGTTTGGGCCTTCTGAAGATGAAGCTATAATTCAGGATCAGAAGGATCAACTTCAGGGCTCTATCTCTGATGATGATCTTGACTTTCTTCCCGAGAGTTTTCTGCAATCAGTAAGTCTCGGAAGGACCATGGAATACTATTCTGCCGAAATGCCTATACTTGAATGAGTCTGACTTCCATGTTATAAACATGACTTGAATTTCTCATGCCAACCGATCCCTTGTATAGTCGAAAAGTAATAGTATGACCTATGGCTCATGTGAAACATTGGTGGAATTTATGATTGTTGCATGGTTTTAACTAAGGGTTGATATATTTACAGGTAAGGGAAGAAGAGCGGAAGATGTTAGAAGAAAAGGATCCAGCCATTTCTCAGGCAAAGAGAAGACATCAAATGATGTCTAAGCTGCCTCAGCTCTTTGACATGATCCATCTCTTGTTCCAGTCAATTGGTCGCACTGTCATCACAAAGAAGGAATTGATGTACAAGATTATTGTCGGCCATAGGGAAATTGTCGATAGAGGTAAAGCCATTTAGCCTTGTAAAGCTTGGCATAATTTCTATGTCTGTGTTACATATTCATCTGCTAAGCTCCATTCTTTATTTGCAGGGGAAGTAGAAGAACAGCTGAATTTGTTACAGGAGTTGGCTCCAGAATTCTTATCTGAGCAACTGTGTTCAAGCGGAGATACCCTGATACGGTATACATAATTTTTACCGTCTTTCCATGATTCCATCACAATGGGTGCTACTGTCTGAAACATGAATAAATGATAAAACTATGTCTTCCTTTTCTGCAGCTTCAACAAGTTCTCGTGCACTGAATCAATTCGAGCGAAGCTACTAGATGCTAAGTGAATCGTCCACGAATGCTGAAAGCCGGCTATTCTGCAGAAAGGCAACCAAGAGAAGTTTATGCTAAGTGAATCGACCACAAATGCTGAAAGCTGCCTATTCCACAAAAGGGCATCCAAGAGAAGTTTATGGTGCGTTGTGAACAACATAAGACCAGCAATTGGGAGCGTGCCCTTGATAGTTCAACAACACAAGGATCAAAGCAGCTCAGCGGTCTTGATTTTGTATATAGCTCAATCCTTATTTGTATGTATTGTAAGCGGAAACACTTTGATCAAGTCGACGTCATATCTATAAATTTCTCTCAACTTCATGTGTTTCCGTTCTCTTTTAGCAAAGATCTATATGCGGCCTTCTTAAGCATAGATGGAGCAGAAGCATGAGAGAATGATGGAGAGTGCTAAAACAAGCAAATAACGGTTTAGAAAAACCCTAATCTAGTCCATTATGTAAATATTAAGAGAGCATCATTCATAATGTGTTGGTTTGAATATTTAACTTCAAATCAAATTAAACTGTAAATAATCAACATATGAGATAGAAAATTTCACAACAGCTAATACGATAGTGCCTCTTGTTAGCACTATATCACTTGCACAACATGATGGTAAATAGAGAAACTTATTTATTTATTTATTTTTTAAAGATTATTTTGAATAAATCAATCTTTGGTCAACCGAAGTTACCGAACACCCGACAAAATCTGAGGACCAGATTAGATGTCAATTGGAGGGGCGGGTATTTCACTTAACAGCTTGACATCCAACGAGGTTTGACTCCTTGACTTTTCATATCGAGGAATTTGATCATGAATTGTTTGTCATGTAGGGTGAGATGGAATCCTATAACAAAAAGTTATCAAATTTCGATAACAAAAAGAATAGATCTGCATCAGAATAAAATTTTTTAAATTTCATATTGTATAAAATATACATTAGTAAATCATATTTTTTTTTCAGTTCTATAATAAATATAACAAATTATGTTTTATATTATTCAACATGTATCTTGAGATACTCTGTTATTTATCTTAACAACGTAAAAAAATTATGTAGGGTTCAAATACATAACTTAAACTATTTTTAAAAAAATGATGTTGATCGTCCTATAACACAAATCCAAATTTATATCGATAAATCTTTCGATTAATTCTTATAATTATTTTGAGACGAAAAGAATATTATAAATTTTTCGAAAAGAAATACTATGATATTAGTATTACTTCTCTCTCACATAGACGTTTCTCTTTTTATTTATTTTTTCTTTTTTTTTTTCAAATATGAAAAAAATGTATTTATACATATGGAATTTACTACTAGGATTTTTGTGATTGAATTGAAGATACCATTTTTGTTCATACCATCATCTCCATCTCCAAAACCCCAAAGCGGCCAGCCAAATCTCCCCACCACCTCCTCCGGCCACCTCGTCCGCCGCTGCCGCCGGCAACCACCACTGTCGCAAATCCACGCTGCGTAACCCCTCCATCATCACATCTCCGGTCGCAACCAGATATCCACTCCTCCTCTACAGCCGGAACAAGCAGACAACAAGGCGGTGAGCAGCGGCGGCAGCGAAGTCCAGAATCAGCGTTGCGCCGTAAGAAAGCGGTAAAAGTTCTTTCATTGTGTTCGGTATCGTAACTATGATCTCCTAATTCTTTGGCTGATATGAATTCGTGTTGGATTTGGACGGGTTTGGCTGTGGATTTGTGTGATTTTACCTTGAATGGTGTAGTTAGTAGTTGTTCGTGGATTTTTGTTAAAATGTGAGGTCATGTGAGGAGTGATTGGATCTGCAATGAAGTTATGCGACAGAAAGTTAGGGTTGCAAACTTGCATCCATACACGGAGATGTGATTGTCACGGTTATGGTGTTACGAACATGTTAAGCTTAGATCTGTTGTAACACCGGTAAGGAATTGCGAAAGAAGGGGTTGAGAGTCAAATATAAAAGGAACAAGGATACCTTTGAGGAGCTTGAAAAACCCTAAAATGTAATTTGGCGTATCATCATTTCAAGAAGGACGTTGTAGAAGGCAGAGGAGAATTATGCCATTGTGATCATGTAGATGATCCCTGTATGGGGATATTGGCTTGGTTTATTTTTCTTCTTGTTTATTGTGCAGCTTGTAGCTTGCTGAAATAGTTATGGTTTTGGGTTGGCAGAATTGGTAGTGTGCAATGGTTTTATTTGATGTTGCCGTTCTGAAAGCAAGTCTCCCTTTTATCAAATGAGGTGTTTCCTTCTCACTTCATCAATCATCAAGTTCTGACTATGTTTGTGTACTCCAATTACAGTGAGATCACGATGAAACAGTCCAAGGATCCATTTGAGGTTGCATTCGAGGAGCAAGAGGAATCACCACCGGATTCTCCTCTCGCAGCTGATGATAGTGAATTTCAAACTCCTGCTGCCTCAGGCGCTATCCATCGACAGGAAGTTGATGGCACAGATTCTAGTGGTCATCTCCACGTGGCATCAACTTCTGCTGGTCCGTCAGATGTTGCTGGGACTAGTAGGGGTAACGATAGGGCTAAGGAAGAAGATGAGGATGATGAGGAAGATAACATGGATGTTGAGCTTGGGAAGCTCTCAACATCTACTGGTGACCCTGACAAACTGGCCAAGATGCAGTATGCCCTTGCATGTTTACGTTTCTAATCTCATGATGCTTCTATAGTTGCCCCATGGTTTGTAAACATGTAGTTAGTAGATATTTGATCCATCCAATTCGGTGTCTTTGGGATATAACATGTTTTGCATAGTATTTAAAAAATCATGTTGCACTCTCAAGTAAATAGTTCTTTAGATTTTCTCTTCTTTTTCTCATTATAATTCTCAGGGTAGTTATTTAGCAATAATTGGCTAGTTGCCAATGATGATTTGTTTCAACTTGATAATTGCACTATTCTTGGAAATTTATATTTCATCCTAGCTATTATTTAGTAAGTTCTTAAACATTAGGAGTGAAAGCTGAAGCCTGTTCAGGGTCTAAAGAAATTTTTTGATTTGGTTAGTGCTTTTCCACTATTGAGTCCGCTTTATGTCATCTATTTAACCAAGGAAAATGTTAATCGCCATGACCTGGCAAGAGACTGGTCTATGGCTCCTTACCTGGTCTGTTGCTTTCATTTAATGGCCTTACAGTTGCTTTCTCATTTATAGCTCATCTCCTGTGTTCCATGAAAGCGTTGTTATTATTGGTTCTTCCTTGTTATCTTTTTGGAAAGAAAAAGGAAAAAAGAAAAGAATGAATGGCATTGAATTTAGTAGAAAGGTAACAAAAAAATTTATCTTCAACTTTTCTGCATACTTTCAGGGCTATCTTGTCTCAGTTTACAGAACAACAAATGAATCGTTATGAATCCTTCAGGAGGTCTGGTTTCCAAAAGTCCAGTATGAAGAGAGTATGCTTCTATCTCTTTATATACTCTTGCTCATGGTTATCGAATTCATCCAAAATCTATATGCAAAGAAATGTCCATAAAACTTATGTCGCAGCTAGCATTCCATTAAATTATGCTCTTGCCGCCGTAAATAGTATCCTTGTATACAGCAAGGACCATTAAGTATATAGCAACTCGTATACTTTAGTGAAACATGCAGTTCAAAGTGATTCCCTTGGTATATTTGGTGGATCTTTGGTGTGTGAACCTGGGAAAAGTATATTGTGATATTCTGCTATATTCCAATACATCGTTCCCATGCGGTGGGTTTCCTTGAAAGATTTTGTCTTATTTTGAGGTATCAGACCAGGGGACTTTGCATAGGTGTAAGTATTCTTTGGAGTAACTACGAGCATTTCTTTGGTTGTAGTTTAACAAACATGCTGAAGAATTTTGAGGTATCAGACTTATCTTATTGGTTCCTCTTCATGAGATTTTGTTAATGATAAAAAAAAAATTATCTTTGAGGAAAAAGCAAGTCTTGGTGTTCTCTATTCTTTTTCCACTTATTTTTTCTACATTGGGGAAAAATCAGAGTGTTCCTGCTAACCTACTAAGAGAAGCAGAAAATGTATACTCTGAATCATAAAGCACAGCACATGTCTAGGAATTTTTTTTTCATGTACTCGGAAGTTCTTTTCATGTTAGGGAGAATTTCTATATTCAAATGTTTAGTGCATTTGCAATAGATTTCCAGGAGTCGAAAATTGAACGCCGTAAAATATTGATTCTGTTTAGCACGTGGTCTTCATGCAAGTTATGTAGTCTTGCCAGGCTCATATCTTCTCTGATAGTCTCATTTCTGTGCAGTTGCTTGTAAGCATTACTGGCAGCCAAAAGATCTCTATGCCCACGACTATTGTAGTATCTGGAATAGGAAAGATGTTTGTTGGGGAGCTCGTTGAGACAGGTAAATACACTGTTGGATACCAGAAAAAGGTTTATGCTTCCTACTGAACGGTATTCTGTACACAATGCAAAACAACTTTTATCAGTCATGCCCTTCATCGACAGAGAAGGATAATACAGTATATCATCTTTGATTGATTATCATTGGAATACACGTAGTGCGTCATATAGCACCACACCAGTATGAACTAGGAAATTTGATCTTCTTGAACTGAACGTTGAGTGATTGTTCTATCTGGCATTTTCAGTGTTGATTAGTCAGCATATTTATCGAGAAGACCTTACATAATAAATTAGGGAATTGATAAAGGCAAGACGAGAATTGATGCATCCAAGGCACCATGTGAGAGGATGGTATTTTTTGTCCAAAAAAATATTCTGAGTATAGTGCTTTGGATGGATCGTTTTCTGCCTTGGCATTATCATTTCCCATATATTAAAGGCTTGGCTTTTTTGTTCTGTTGTTGGGTGATGGATCTTTGATTTGTGTTCAATGGTATGCAGCCAGAGCAGTGATGACAGAGAGGAGGGAGTCTGGCCCTATTAGGCCTAGCCATATCAGAGAAGCATATAGAAGGCTGAAGCTTGAAGGCAAAGTGCCGAAAAGATCAGTTCCTCGGCTCTTCCTCTAGTTCAATCTCAGAAGTTGTATATTCCGAGTGGATTTCTGCCTTAAATTGTTGTTAGCCTTTACTAGTTGAATGCTCTTGATTTCTGGTTCCATGAAACTCCTAGAAATCTTCAACTTGGGCAAAATATCTGTGTCCGTCAAAATTTGCAGCTTTGAGTTCCAAATCCCTCTCTATTGTATTTGGATTTAGGGTTCATTTAGTATATTCAGGTTTTGTATGTGAAGATTCGAAAAATGCGACTCCCTTGTACCTCTTACAGATTCTTAATATTATCGCTCTACGTACACTGAAAAAAGATGGCTCATCAGCCCGTCATAGGTCACTTTCGCTTTATCTCATTCTCAGTCATTCACATTAGACGGCATTCATTGCATTTTTTAAGAGGATCTTATCCTGTGAGATCTAGCGTGTGTTTTACATTTGTCGGATCTTTAGTAAAGGCCACAGGTTAGGATGATGCGGGTTTTTCTTTTATCCATGACAGTCCTTTTCTCTTGGTGTACCCTTACCAAAGAGGCTGCTTATTTGGGGGCAACCCCAGCCCCACTAGTCAGTGGCTCCGCCTTCAAGGAAGATGTCGAGAGTTTGATTCCTGGGAGTGTTCAACAGACTAGTGGTGGTTTGAGTCCATCAGTTTTGGCCGATTTAAATGGTCTCAGGAATTACGAGCTATTCTGTGATCCAAAGAGGAATTCCTTCAGGATGAATCTTTTTTAAAAAGAGGTTGCATATCTTTGAATGGTCACCACTCAAAAGAATTTTTATTTAGGATCTTAAATTTACTCAAAAAGGGGAAGAGCATGATGTCACCGTGGAGAGGTTATGGCTTATAAATAGGGCACAATCACACCAATCATTGTAATACAATTAGTTGCTAACAGGTTGGTCCTGACTTGAGTGTCGGATTGGACGTCTGAAATAATGGTCTCTGCTAACAAGCTAACGGATATTTAGTGTGTTGTTTCTATGATTGTCTCATGAACACGAAGTGTACAGAATCTGTTTGTGGAACTTGTGAGAGATTCCTGTCCTTGCAGATTACCCTCTCATGTTATTTGTAACTATGTTCATTATCTGAAGTCCAAACTTTGGTCCTTTGCACAAGGCTTGATGTTTCGGAGGGGTGGCAACTAGCTCTCTTGTTAATAGTAAATTTATCTATATGCGAAGATGCATATCTCTTAATTATTTTTGTGCGATGCTTGTTGGTTGACACAGATGGCTAATCATGTTGACCCGAGAGCTGATGCAAGCTGCAATATGAAGTCGTTTTCTTTCATCTTAAGGTATTTTACATCCTGATTGTTTAGTGGTTCTGATTATTGCTTGTGGACATGATATGCTGAATATGCTTCAAATTGAAGCCGTTTGATTGCGATGGAACAAACCAGGCACTCAGAATGCTTACTTGATGTTTCCCAATATAGATATCTTTCAGGAAAGGGAAAACACTAGACTACCATTACAGGAGAGAACAAACATGATGCAGCCTGATTCTGTTTCATACCTTGTACAAATAACAAGCAAATAGTCCTTCTGAAGCTAATCTGTGCCGCATGCAGTGTTAGATACTCTATATTTCCGCCGTCAGAAAGTTCTTGTCATCACCATATTGGAATACATCATGAGTCACTATGGTATGTCCCTGTCTTCTACTGTCATTGTTTTCAGATCTGTTACGTTATGGACGTCCTTGGGCAGATTTGGTTTCTCTTGGGATTCCATTATGCATTTGTCCTGATCACCACCCTTGCCCCATAACAAGAGGTAAAGTCCTATGATAATTACTGCGCCTCCGATTATGCTGAATGAGACATGAAATCTGTTTAAAGCATCTGAAACAATAACATGATGTTTGTATTCTTTATATTTCTCTTCGGTTTTGAATTCCAATCTAATGACATAAAATATGCATTATGCTTTACTCACCTCCCAATGTATAGTCTGTCGCCAAGGATGACATATGAGAAAACCACAACTAGCAGTGTTTGAAGAGGACAGAACATAGTGGTGAAAACCGGCCCTTTTTCTTTAGTGCACCATATTAGCATGGATGTATTGAAGCCAGAGGAGACCACGCCCTGCCCATCCGATCAATAGTGACTACACTGTAATGGCGAAATAATGGTGGAGCATAGAAGAAAGTGAACTTACACTGAACAGGATGGATCCCACATCAACCAAGGATGTGGAGGACCAAGATTCTGGTTCATGCCGGATGACTACTGCTGTGAAGACTGCTGATTGTGCAGCTCCAAGTAAGTTTGTCCATGTAGCCAGTGATAATTGTGCTGGATATCTCCTTAGCATAAGTCCCTGAAAAGTGTTTCATGTGCATCTTGACGAATAAAAATTAGGTATCGTGATGAACCCCTTGATGATCAACTGTGATACAGCATGATGTTATATTAACGCTCACTTTACTGATAATTGATGCTAGCTCTTAAAAGACAGAACTTTTTCTGCTAGATATAGCTACTACGTATAGCTGGATGTCTGGATTTTGAAAGAGCATGATAACAAGAAAGTTTACTTTTCTGGGATTTTGCTGGGTAAGTTTCCCTTGACAAGGGGCAACTTGAATCTTCTTCTAGTTCTGTATTAGTCTTAGCTTAGTAGCTGTTTACTTCTTTTATCCACACCTCGTCCAATAAAGTATGCTCCTTTCTGAACTTTGGAGTAACAGGAAGGAAATGCCTTAAAAGATATAACCAGTAGGCATTCTTTGTTTAAAGTTATCGAAAATTGTGCCATATTCTGTTGATTTATGTGATACGAATTCAGGCATGGCCGCAGGGAATTCAGGCCTATGAAATCTTAGTGTGCTACTGTGCTTATGGACCTTAAGGTGATTATTCATTCTAACGCTACTTTATCCACTATCTTGCTCAAATGATAATTCCTGCAGGACAAGACATGCCTGTAATGTGAACCATAGAGACCATGATGCGCAGCTAGCTATGCAAAGAGCTGAACCCATCATCCAATGCTGGTGGACATTGTTCTTCGATATGTGGATTGGTGAGTTCCACAAGCGCCTGATAGCATGCCCTCGGTATAAGGTTAGCGTCATGACACCTGCTAATGAAATTACAGTTCCAAGTACTTTGGCCAATCCATGAGTGTCTCTGATGTTGAGTAACTCTTGCCTGCGGATAGACTCCATAAGTCCTCAGGATTTCCCGATACATTCTGTTCTTCTGCTATATTACTTAAAATTTCATGCTAGCTATATTAGAAATCCATTTAAAGGCCTGTCTGAGTACAGAATTTCAGATAAAAGAAAGAGTTAAATTGTTAGGTAATCATCAAGAATATGTGAAAAAAACCATAATATCTTTGTTAACGGATATATGACAAAAATATAAGCATTTTCGTCCAAGTCTTGACTAGTGGCATAATCTTTGAAAAAAGAGGAAATGATGAAATATGTACCTGACTATAATAGCTAGAATGAAAGTCAGGGATGGAATGGTGTTTACTGTTGCTGATACGAATGCTGCTGAAGTGTATTTCAAGCTCGCAAA
>JAOVYX010007547.1:0-35801 GCA_035668315.1 Drosera spatulata | reverse complement strand
TTCATCCATCTGAAAAGGAGAGTTGAACAGCTGCTCCCCATTGGTAGAATCTGCGATCGAGTTCTCCACAACCCAATTTTCAAGACCTTGAGTGAAAAGGTCAATGTCGACGACATTTTTTAGGTAGAATTTTAGCATCTTGAACAGCCTGTTGGAAATGGGAGTAGGCTTGTTAGAAGACAGGAAACCAGAAGCTCCCTTGCAAACACCTGTCGAACACAAAAACATGGGATTGAGGGAACTCACGAATTGTTACAAAGAAAACCTACTAATAAGTAACAACATCCAATGCGTATATTTCAACTGTGGCATAATTGGAAGTAGACACAGACGACAGGACACAGGAGCAATGCCACATACCAGACTTGGACTTCCTGAAACTTCCGTCCAAGCTTTCTGCAGAGAACGCATCCGGGTCATCTTGTAGTGAGTCTGCAACAAAGATAAAAAGGTTCTTATACGTTGTGAGACGAAATGATAAACAGCTTACCGAAAGCACAGTCCACTCTGTCCAAGCCACATTACCCCCTCAAAAAAAAAAAGAAAAAAAAAAAGGAAACCTAACCTGCCTTAGACTTCCTAAAGCTTCCATCGAAACTCTGTCCTGTAGAGGATCCATCTTGTCGACGTCGAGGCCGGTGTTCTGAATAATGTTAACATGATAGATATTTATCAATTAATATGGTTACATCACGAAGAACATTTAAGGTAAGCAGCGAATACGAACCAAATCCAATCTTTCTGAAACTCCGGGGCAGACTCGACCCAGCAGAGTCATCAAGATCATTCTGCTGAAAACCTGAGTGATGTTAATCATCAGAGTCATACACAAAACAACCAGCGAAGAAAGCAAAATGTAAAGAATTGACACAACCAGACAATAGAAATTTATATGAGAACTCAGAGAGCACCACTACATTATATGACTACATGAGCAGCTCCTTCCCTGCTCAAACAACGGGGAAGGACCAATTCAAGGATTCAAGACCTCATTCATACAAGATACAGAAACCCTAGCTTATAACAAGAAGGCAAAGCTAAAAATCACAAAAACACCCTTGTTTTCCAGTTCATGGATCAAAATCGTAGGATGTTTTGCTGTTCCAACAAAATCTCCTGCATCCATGATAAATTCCCAAAAAAATGCACCAGATTCGCGAAAACCCAGACGAAATTCAAGCGCATCACTTGGATTCAGAGAACAGAACAAGCATGCATTTCCGCATTCTCGATGATTGACTTCTCTAGGAAACACCCATCAACATAGTTCTCGATGATGAAATTACTCAAACACCCAACTTCTGGAATTTCAACACCATTATTATAAAATGCAACAATTAGCAATACTTTCTCTAGGCCATTAATGCGAACACTTCAACTGCTCCAAATCCAACCAACATGCCCCCCAATATTATAAAATTAAATAGATAAATTAGGCGAAAATCTCAAAAATGGAAAGAGCATATAGTCACTTGATCTCATAGTTGAAGCCCACGCAGAGGTAGGAAGTGAAAGCCAATGCTCAACTCATCAAAGAAAGATCTGCATATACAAACACCAAAATCAAAACTTTGAACTAAGCCATCAAAACCAGAAACAGATTGAAAGCTTATCAGAAAAAGAGGGGGAAATGAGAAGAAACCGTTGTCGAAATGGGAGACCTGACAGAGATATTGTGAGGGGGGATTGGTTTGAGTCCGAGAATGAGTGAGAATGAGAGCATTGCATGTGATGAAAAATCATAATCTAATGCTTTGGTTACTTTTTCATTTTTTTGTAATGGGTAGCTGCCAAGGAGCGAGTGAGGAGGTTGGATGAATGGTGTCTGATACTCGCCACACCTTCTGCGTTTCTGAGAATGTGAATAATTTGAGAGAGAAATGGGGGCAGTACCGTTTCATTTCATTTCAACCAAATACGAAGTTCTTCTATTTTCAACTCCACATATTTTATCGTGTCTATCAACAATGATGCGCATTAACTATGTTCGAAATATCAACCAATGAAAGAAAAAGTTCACAAATTGTCCCATCGTTATTGTTCGTAATGTTTCTACTAGTACTAACTGCATGATCTACACAGAGAGAAGAGGAAAAGAACAAGATTGAAAAAGGGTGGAAGGACATGTGGGTGTATTATTATCATCATGCAGCAGAGCAAGTTGGTCCGAGCAGGCGAGCATCACACCAGCCCAACACAAATGATTAATCATTATTATCCTCGAAACACATGCTGCTTATTCACACAAATCAATACGCTGGGCTGCAAATGAAATGAGAAAGCCTGAAAATGGTCGGTCAGCGGAGGTTTGACTGTGGGGGACCAGAAACGATGAAGGCGACTTCGCTTTCCGTATTCTCTTCAGTCGATGAGGTGTGCTCTTGTCTGTCAGTATGGATGTGTGTGTGTTCACTGACTATCCCATCACATGTGACAGCCCAGCTTTTGTTTCACAGCTCACAACTAATCGTTACCTGTACTTAACTTCAAGATATCAACGATTTTCCTCGACTAGGATACAGATCGTAACATACCGAGCATGTCATACTCGCTCGAGTCATACTATATAACTCAAACACAAAGATGTAATCATGATAATCGAAATCACTCTTCCTGTCATATATATCACCATAATAAGGATTGGGACAAATCTCCAAAAACGATTTGAGAATCGTCTAAGGCTACATCTTGTACTAAAAGAAACGATGTTGGTATGGGGGTAAATTGAGAAGACGACGTTCTCACTAAATGTCACGTCTTGTTCCCTGATAAAAATGGCATCAGCATGCCCCAAGTATCCGAAACTTGATGCAGCATGTCGAGCTCTCAACCCACATTGTATAAGTGGATTACTCTGCCTTCTTTGCTGAGGCTTTTCTCATCCTGGCACAGTACTCGAACAAGCTCCCATCGAAGCAGCACCTGACAGCTTCTTTGGACAAATAGCCATCGTCGTCCTTGGCAAGGATGTAGAGGACTCCCCATTCCAACTTGCTAGCCATCCTGCCACGATTAACAATAGAAGTTTAAAAGGAGAGAAAAGGAAATTAGCAGTTATGGTTAGAAGAGAAAAATAGAGGCCAAAGAAGGAAACCATCCGAAGAAATCGAAAGCATTGCGATTTGCTTGGGTCATGTGCCATAGCTCCTTCAAGTTCAGCTTATCTGGTACAGTACGTGCATACTTGCTGAATATGTTCTCGAGATTTGATGGAATGAACCTGCAATTCATTTTGAGGGTCACGGCAAGTTCAGCAAGTAGATAATTATGCACTCAAGCAAGTGAGACATGTCCACCAGCAGTATCAGTGCCTAACTGAGAATGATGAGACCGTATTCTTCGGCCAGAAACAAGCATAAATTCAATAGTCTAAAGGCCAACCAGGACTCCTAGCAACTCTGATGCACCGTGAACAGTACATATTACGGGTTCGGTGGTGATATGCACCACCAATCACAAAATTGAGAAGCTAACATCAAAGCGACAGTCACTAGCACTATTCCTGTATCGATATGTGCTCTACAGTTAATTGAAAGGAAGACGATAACATATGGTCGACAGAGAAAAAATCGCATTATATACCTTCCCTCAGTGTCATAAGTTGATGAGTCACTTCCATGCTTGGCTCTGTGAATGTTCTCCAAGTGTATAGCAAAGAAAAGTGACGGGATCCATGACTGCAGAAAGAAAAAAATATAGTCGTCACAAACATATTTAGCCTTCTTTTGAGTTACGGCTTCATTTTTCCATTTTCCTTTTCCATTCACTAGTAGCTGTTACTCATTCTGTTACTCACCGGTGAGGTAGCATAGCTCATAGATCCGTGAATTAGTAGCATGAAAACAAAACAAGCTATGAAGTTGAACCCAAGACTACGAAATCCTGCATACAAGAATAGATAATTTGATTGAATATTGATACAAAAGGAAATGGCCAGAGTTAACAAGAATGATCATGGCTGGTATAACTATACAAGTGTGGAACTCTGTTGACAACTACACTCGTGAAAAAAATGTCGCTAACCATAGACTACAAAAAGACAAATCAATATTCATATTCCTTAAGAACCCGGCATCGTTATGCAGCATCAATAGGAAATTTTCCTATTACACATTTGGCTTAATTTCCCGTCAAAGTCAAATGGATCCTAATGGTTCCCTTCTTTCATGTTGGATGCAGTATTCTACCAATTCACTACTGTCAATCTTTCATTTTACAAAATAATTTTCTGAATGATTCTATGGAAAAGCATGAACTCAATCTACGGCATCTGCGTTGTAATGTTAATGAAATCGTAACAGCAAGATAATCCGTTACTCCTATTTCAACAGCAGAGGAACAAACTAATGAGTAGGAAGAATTTGGTACCTCTGTATGTCTCCCAAGGGTAAATAATGCCATCGCCATCCAGATCAAAGAAGGCGCAATGCTGCTGCATCACAGACATGTTATTGTGTTTGTGACCCCAAGTGCCATTCACATAATCTGCATCCGCAGCCACCATCGCTCGAGGCATATCTGCAAAAAACATAACACTCTGTTAGGATCTAACATCTCATTAAGATTAAGACCGAACGTGATGGAACATGTCTTATTTGTTATCGAACCACTGGATAATATCACTGATCGCGATATGAAATGCATATTGTGCCATCAAAATAGAATTTGATCTCAAAAACAAAAGGATGTTAATCCATCATGGATAATCCTCGGGTCATCAATTCACCTCAAACAGTATAACATTGATCTTGACAGTAATCAACATCAATCGACTCTCACAATCGACAACCCAGGGAAACCCTTGCCGCGAACCCATCATCTCCATTTCCGGCACTGAACCCAATTCGACATTCACCAAATTCCCACAAGGTCACCGCAGCCCCAAACAAATCCCACAAACTGTAACCCTTGAAAACCCTAATCCCCATTGATCGCAGATGAGGCCAACAAATTGGGCACATCTCTCGATATCCCATCCATCAATATTGTTGCTCTTGCGATAAAAGCCAACAAATGATCGCAGTCTCGGTATCGACCAACCCTCGCCGGCGCCATTGACGCCGCTTGTCGGCCGGCGAACTCCGGCCAAAAACGACTCGCGAGTCGTCGGACGTTTTTGTTTTTGTTTTTTTTTTTCAGATTTTCAAGTCCCTCTCTTGTGAAATGGCTACGGTGGATAGGCGGCTACGGAGGGTGTGATGACAAACCAAATTGAAGAGTTTGAAATTAAAATAAATATATGAAATTAAAATATTATGTTTTGTTTTTAATTATTTATTTTTTATTGAATATATTTATGTCATGATGAATTTTTTTTTTCATGTAATATTTTATTTATGAATCTAGATTTCATAAGACAGAAATACATATCAGGATATTCTAATCGTTTTTTATCCTAAATGATGTGAGTAGTTTGATGAGATCCAAACACAAATGTTTGATAATAATTGTTTGTCCTATTTGCATAGGTGCACATCTATCATTTTCTTCGTAAAGGTCTCCAGTTAAGGGGCATATCATTTTATTGTGAATGCTCCTCACTATAATGAATCAAAGCAACAAAATTCAAAGTCAGAGTTCTAAACGATGATGGAAACTTGAAAATTTTCTACTTACATGGTTTCGGAATTTTGGTCTCGAGATCAGTGCGAACAATCCTCTTGGACGTAACCGGAGCTTTATCCGCGACAGTCGCCATTGCCACCTCCCTCTCGGTCGTGGGTGTCTTCTCTCCCGAGGCAAGCATACCCATGTTGGGCATCGAATCCACCTTAGACGACGCGTCCACTTCCATTGACATTGATGACGACGACGACGAATGAATGTCTACGGCCTTTTGTTCTTGATGATCCCTCTCTAACCCGTTATTTTTCTTCGCCGCGAGCGATAGTCGAGTGAGGAAAGAGATCTTGGTTGCGGCCCTTCTCTTGATGGAGGAAAGCTTGGAATTGATCAAAGGGCCCATGCAAGTGTGTTAGTTATACGTGGTGGGATTGTTATTATGCAGGAGGCAGTTAAAATTATTAACTGTTTCGAAGATCCGTTTTCCTCGTTCATCGGTTTCAGCGGAACCATTCATGCCCCATATTGTTCTCCCATTTTATTTTGAACCATTTCATCTACTTTTATTATCTAGCACATCGATAGTGTGAAACAATCATTAAACAGAGTGATATAAAAATTGTTATTTATTTGAACCGGTTGATTGAGTGTATGATTAAAATTCATGTTTTTTTTAAAAAAAAGAAATCCATGTTTCCTTGTGTAGGTTTTAAGGTATACGAAGATTCGTGCTTCGAGTGGTAGAGGTTGATTTATTGCTTGATATAGAAAGGGATGCGGAAAACGAATTTTTGATCATATGTAACGCTATTTTTTGGCATGAAAAGCGAAACAAATCAAGAGTTTCATGAAACTATCGAACTTTGTTTTCTCCTATATTTAGTCAATTGATCGTAAATGTGGTTAGGATTCTATTAGGATGACGTGAAAACGAATGCATGAGTTTCATTATTTAGGATCAGTCAAATGAGATTTCTAAGAAAGGCTCTTATTATCTTTCTCCCTTTATACATGGCTTGAATTTGAGGCACTCTTTGAGAAAAATCATAACCATCGTCAATCATATTATCTCGACAATAATCACTAGGTCTTCATAAGAAGTTTGAAGCATATTTGTCAAAAATATCATGGTTACAACCTGATAGTGAAATTTTACAGGATTTAAATTTATCTTATCCCTTTCGTCCTACATAGTTTATAATATTTATTTTTAACATCTAAATTCACATCTATTTTTTTTGTCTCTCAACTTCAATTTTTCAATCATATAAAAAATTTCTATCAATTTTTTAAAATCCCTATCCACATAAAATGATACAAAAATTTAAAACAATATAATATGATAAAACCATGGAAAAGAAGGAAGGAATAGTCAAAAGGTGGTTTATTATTCTTAAACCATATCTGATAATCTCTTAATCAATCCACCAAAACACGTGCCAAATACAACCCTCTTCGATGTTTATCATCACAAGACAACAAAACCCACGCAATCTTCACTTAATCATTAACATCAAAACCTTCCATTTCTTGATCACATCATCACATAATCCCCGAAGCAACGGCTACGATTTCATCAAAGCAAACAACTCCCTTTCATGGGTTTGACACCGAAATGATTGAAGCCACCACCAAATCGAGGAGAATTGGCTGCTGCTCTTTGCTGCTTGCTCCTCTTCGATTTTATCTCATCAAATTGTAACAAAAAGATTCAATTTTCGCCCTCTGCTCGATGATTTCACGTTTCCCTCGAATGTGATTGATTTGGTCGGTGAAAATCTGCCCTGATTTCAATTGGGTCGTTTTCTGCGTTGTCTCTTCAATACCCATGTGAGAATACGGTCTTGTTTGTGAGTTTTTTCGTTTATTTGTTTGACTTGGCATTGATTCTCGGGTGCCCAGATGATTTAATGGTGTTTTTATTGAATTTGGGTCATGATTTGTGGAATTCTGATGTAATTTTGAATTGGGTAGGCATCAAAATTGGAACTTTCGAAACTCGGCTGTTGGTTTGTATTGGTTTTTATGTGGTATGTGAAGTTTTGAACTCAGCGATTTAGGGTTGCGGATATGAGCACTTAAGTGATGATCGGGAAATTGATGTTTGTTTGGTTAAGAATGTTTTTTTTCTCTGTTTGTGATTTTGGGAATGAATGGGTCATTGTTATTGCGATTGTTTCATAGCTACTTGTGTGACCATGGCATTGTTGTGCTATCCACTGCTTCTAGGTTCGTCGAATATGAATATTTGTTTGCCTTTTCGTGTGTTGCCATTGTTATATGTTCCTGATGGTGGGGTTTGTACATGATACACCTTTATGTTCTTGTGTCTAAGTTAAATAATTGAACGTGCAATGAAAGTATCTCGTTGTATGGTCATTGTCTCAATTTTTATGTTTGCATAGGTGAAAGTTGGAATCAGATAGCGGTTCATATTCAAGCTCCCCATTAGTACGTTAGACCAACGGAGTTCATTGGCTAGGATCAAGTTATCCCCAAGTTTTCCATTAAGTTGTACTTTAGTCTCTCGAATTGGTCATACATGAGCAATGACTCTCGACACTGTTGTTGCCATGAACATCTATTTATGTTCCATTGCTCAGGTCTTGACTATTTATGTATTGCTGTAGCTTCAATTCTTGTGTTGAATTCTTTGGTATTTTTATTGTGTGCAGATCCTCAGAAAGTCGCTGAAGGATTGGTTGCATCGAAAGCAGCAAGAGCTGCAATCTGAAAAAATTTAATCCGCTGGCTTATTTTGATCGAGGTGTTGATTTGACACAACATGCGTCGTGCTTTACCAATACAGACTTCAGGTGGAAAGTGTTCAAATGACTTGACAGTTTCTTCTTCTCTCCCAGTATTGCCTACTACCTCAGCTCCGTTTCGTGCCCCCTTGGAAAGAGATATGTTGAGACACCCTTATCCTGCCAATGTCAATCCATTTATCAACCAGAGCCAGTCGATCAGACATGGATATCAATCATCTTCTGGGTACCAACCCAGCATACCTTTCAATTCTTCCTCTCCTCAGGATGCGCCTTCTCTCAGTGCTCCGTTCTTTTCGCATTCACCTGTAGAATATGTTTCCCTATCAGCAAACAATGCTTCTTGTTCCGACTCAAGGTTTATAACTTATGAAAAAGAGGTTGATGGCAATTCTTGGAGCACTGATCACCTTGAGGGTATGCTAGATTTTCCTGAGCCTATTTCAGTCGCTTTTGGTCTGGGGGAAGAAGGTAGCGCTTTGTTGCAATCCGAAGACCATATGAAGGGAGCTCATTGGGAGGAGTTGGAAGATCAACTCCTCAACGATGACGCTGGGGAATGGCGGAAATTATTTTCTGATTCTACTACAGTAGACACACAATCGAAGGTTTGTAGTTGTCGTTGCAGACTTTCAATGTCTTGGAACTGTCAGACTTCACATATGGCATTTACTCTTGTATGCAATTTGAATTGCTTGAGCTAATAAACTGGAATACGAATTAAAATATAAATATTCAGAAGAGATTCTCTTAGGAACTGTATAGAAATGTAGCAGCAGAGTTCGAACTCACTTGCACGCAATCAAAGTGTGGAATCCTACGTTAGAGTTAGATTATTGCATCAGGTATCCTAGTAAATCTTAGGATGCTCTTGCTCTCTGCAACTTATTTTCCTGCTAACATCATGTGGTTCCGAGTGGGCTAGGAGCCTCGGTGTCAATATTCTGTCTGAATTTCTTATTAGCACCATCTCCAGAAACGTTCTATGTAGTTTATGCGCTCAGCAAACATATGTGGTTCTTTGAGGGTTTAGAGGATCGCATATTTTCTTTCTGTTTATTATAATGTTTCAAATGATCTAGGTTCTGCAAAGTGTTTTCTGTCAATTTGATTTTTATGCAATGGTTACAGGTGCCGCAATCATCTTCTGATTTATCAGTTCAACCGCCTAAGATTTCTCAGCGACCTTTAACATCTGGTGTTAACCCTGTTGTAAAACCTGCGCCAAATGCCCCTGCAAACAAGCCACGGATGCGTTGGACGCCAGAACTTCATGACTCCTTTGTGGAAGCTGTCAATCAGCTTGGTGGTGGCGATAGTACATATTCCTTACGACCATGCTATTATACTAGATGCATCGAAAGCTTCTGTGAAATTCATCTCGATTTTTTTTTTATTTTGTTATCCTTTTGTGACAGGGGCTACTCCAAAAGGTGTGTTGAAGCTCATGAATGTTGAAGGGCTGACCATCTACCATGTCAAAAGCCACCTTCAGGTACTTTTTTTTTTCTTACTCCTCTCTGCAATTATATTATATTTGTGGTTGATTCTGATAAGGCACTTCTATCTGGATCTTTTGCCCTTTCTCAGAAGTACAGGACAGCAAGGTTCAAGCCAGATGTATCTGAAGGTAAAGCTTCGCCTAAAAATTTTCATCGTTGTGTTTTCTGCTTGCCTAGCTGTCTTGAATACTCACTGATCCTAGAATCTGTTATGATCATGGTGGTCTATAAGTTTTGCTTTGCTGCATATGCAGTTTATTGTGTGAAATGAGATTCTAAATTAACAATAAAAATACCCAACATCAAAAAGACGTAAGCTGAATGAATTCCCTGGTATGATGTGGGTAAAAGATGAATGCAACTCGCTGGGCTATGGTGTGACAAGCTCGGCGAACCAAATGAAGTTGGGAGACGAACTTAAATCTGTTATCGTAGGCAAGCTTGTTGATCATTTGGCAGAAGCCTTGGTATCGATTACATTTTTTGTCTTGTCTTCACCTGATGTTAGCTTGTTACTGTTAAAGGAGCTAGCATCATTTTCTGTTGATGAAAATTCTGTTTCCTTTGTTATGTGCTTCTCCTATGCGTCCTACACAAGCGAGGTTTCAGTTGATAAATGCCTACCTGGGACAATAGGCTAACAAAATGGCCCCCCTCTGTTAAAAGTTGCAACTGGCATGCTGATTACCATGTCAAGATCCTTTGGCTAACTTGCACATCTGCCTTCTTCATACAGCGAATTCAGAGGCGAGGAGCCCCACTTCACAAGTTCCATCTCTGGACATTAAAACGTAAGTGATACTTTGATTTCACCAGGGTAACATACTCTTTTTATTGGTTCACTGTCACCCTCTTGTTTGTGTAATGTTTTGTTGCTATTAAAATTGCTCTAAGGTTGAACTTTCAAAAGAAAGGAAAAAAATTAAAATATATGCTCTATAGTTGTGTTGATTTGGTTTTTCAATAACAGGAGTATGGATATCACTGAAGCCTTGAGAATGCAGATGGAGGTTCAGAAGCAGCTTCATGAACAACTTGAGGTATGCAAATACGAGCGAATCAATTTTTCGCACCATGATAGGATGGCGTTTTTCTTCTGATTCTTATTTCACCACCAACTGGGTTGTGTTGCTTTCTGAAGCAACCAAGAATAGGTGAGACTAGGTGCACAATCCCAGTCTTTTCTTCATATTGAATTGGCAACTCAAATGATGTTAAATTAACTGTAAAATAGGCATGCCAGATAATCTAGCTGTTTATTGACTCTAGTCTCACCGAATAAGGAAGTCTGGTTTGCTCTCCAGTTACACCGGATGGTTTCATAACAATAACGATATTCCCCCCACTCGGTGCTGCTCTTTCCTCTTGGTTTCTTTTCTAATCATGATGCTGCTATGTTACAGATACAAAGGAAGCTTCAGTTGCAGATCGAAGAGCAGGGGAAATACCTTCTTCAAATGCTTGAGCAGCAGAATAAGATGGAGATGGAAAAGCTCAAAGGGTCGTCGTCCTCTCCAGCACCAGAAGTGAAAGTGATTGACTTAGATGGATCAGAGAACACACAGCTGGAGCAGGCAAGAGTAGATACGCGAAACGAGACTGTTGGTAGTCCAAGGGAGAAGCAAGAACTAGCCGATACTCATGATCCAAACGCCAGTGGAACTATCTGGCCGAGCTCTCCATCAAAAAAGCGTGCGAGGACAGACGAGGCACAATAAGTAATTTACATGAGGACTTGTTGATCAGCTCACATGTGGCACATGATTTGCACAAAACCTCCCCGATCATGTGGACCGGGATGAAAAGGGCAGGACAAGTGCTGAAAAATCAGGCGTCCGAGCATTCACATTGATTAAGCAAATTCTGTTGCGTTATGATGATTTGGTTAGATATCATCGAATGTTATAGTAGGTTTAGTTTTCTTGATATATGTTCTCATTTGACGATTGGTTTGGCTTGTCTGATGTATTTGAAGTTTGTGCAAGTAGAGTCAGGTTATTTCATTTTGCTGAACATGATGACGCTGTTGATCCTAACATGTTTTCAGTGTATATAAAGACAATTGAAAAGGTCCTCTTCTTATTTCTGTATGCATTCAAAATGTTGACTCCCACCATTGCAATCATGCAAGGTCAAATCTTCGAGGTTTGCCAAATAAGGCAACATGATCTGGAGGTCATAAAAAACGCACAACAAACCCATTGATCTACGACATACAGAAACCATAGAACCAAACATGCATCCATCGCCGTGACAGTACACTAGTTCTGACAGCTTCTCTCGAGCTCAATCTGGAGACAATGTCGCCAAGAACATCATCTGGAAGCTGGCTAATAAGATCTTCTTCCTCCTCCTTGGTTACAGAATCTGCAATATTTTAACAGTGGAGAACATCAAGATTCCAAGAATGAGGCACCATGAATGAAAGCTGATTCGAAAACCGCAATCAGCTTACCAAAGCAGAAGGTCGACCAGCTGAGACCCATTTGTGAGCACACAGCCAAACATCAATCTGTCTTTGAGTTCAAATTTTTTATTCAATTCAGTTGGAAATATTTTTTTGTTCCGTAAATCTCGTAGTTCTTGGTCTGTGAAGATGCGTTATTAGGTACTCCATATTTTTCCATTAAGGCCAAACAAAACCTGTGCTCAAGAGATAAAAGATAGATGTCCATACACAGATAAGGGGCCATAAGATAGATGATTACTCGCTGGCTTCCAATTGGTATATTTGTGTTCAACGGTGGCACAGTGCATCAAGCAAGCCATTAGCCACTAACATCTGCTTATATATTTTATATTTACCACAATCCACCACTCGTAATATTTTTAGATGGCAAGAATTTCACACAGGAATATGGCAAGAATTTCGCACAGGAATATTTTTAGATAAATACTCTTCTCATACGTTGGCTATATTTTCTATACATAAAATGAACAGATATGTATCCTGTCATGATACCTTATTGCATGAACCGCTGAAATGCCGCTAAGCCCAGAATCCCAAGCGGGAGATGCCGTTATGCCAAGTCACCGAGCGTTGAGTGTTGAGAAACGCTCAAACAATCCCAAGCCGATCCTCTTACATAAAATGAACAGATATGTATTCTGTCATGATACCTTATTGCACGAACCGCTGATTTCTTTCCAAGAATTCAAGGTCCTTACAAAACTTGCACAGTGCTTGTCGCAAATGTATGGTAGTAACATGCTTTTGAGACCCGGACATGCTCAAATATCTCGAAAGCATTTAGCCTTGAGCAATCCATTCGGATTAGAGATCGGAGGATCAGGTTTAAAAATTTTGATTTGCAGACAAGACATCTAAACCATAGGAAGAGAAGTAATTAATGATCATAAAAATGGAAGTGATGTGAAGCAAGTCGGCAAGGGTGAATCATGGACACAAGCTGATGCAGTTCAATTAGTAAAGACAGAAAATTGACATGTAATGTAAGGGACGATGAATTCGCCTTGAGAACTTGTAATACTATATAACAACACAAATATGTTACCAAGAATGATTCAGTAAGTGAAATTAAGTACTTGAACAATTGCTTGTATGTAATTCAAAGCCGCATTTCCTCACATTTGTTAGTCGCATAGATTCATGCATCGGCGATTCCATTTTGTAAAGCCATCTCTAATCTTGTCTCAAATGGGACAGGATTCCAAGTCACCTTCTTGTCCTGAGAAGAACACAAGCTCATACATTAACTAAGTCTTGGACATCACGGAAAGAGTCAAAGTGTGAAAATGGTTACCTCTGTGCATTTGCTTGTGATACTCGACATCCGTCCCCTAAAAGATCCACCTTCTGAATCAGTAGCCCTATCGCTCCAGTAACTCCCGACGGTTCCAATGATGGGCATATCATCTGAGCTTCTGCTAGGTGATCGCCTTGGCGATGAAGAAGCCGAGAACTGCTTGATCTCTTCCACCGTCAGAGCCCCTAGGATTGGTCTATCTTCAAATCCTCTGGCTCTCCGAGAAGGTGAATGATTTCCTACAGAAGCAGAGCTACCACTCTTGGCATCTGGGGTTACTACTTTTGTCTCAATCAGCCAGCTTGAGAGACTTGCATCCACAGCTGTGTCTTGACCCGAATCCTTTGACCGTGCCAAACAATGCTTGCCACGACGCGTGAATGTCTTCGTGTTTGGCTCTTTAATGGTGGGTATATTTGAATCTATGTGAAGTTTAACATTCTCCTTCACTTGATATGCTGATGATGCTTCTCTGGTTCTTGCCTTCCAATGGGCTAGATTTTCCACCGGATCAAGCACAGAACCTATACTTGCATTCTCATAGTGTAGTTCATTATTCTGATTCAGCTCCATCTCCTGCGATTCACCCCTTGGCAAACACATGACTGAAATGGGACTACAGACTTCCTTATCCCCTACTTCTTTGGTGAGATTTGTCCTCCTGGAGTCAGCGGACAAGGAAAACAACGACCCAGATGACTCTTCCATAACCTGAAACTGATCATGTTTAACCTCACTTTCGTCTTGATAATCATCATCATCATCATCATAATCCTCATCATTATCCAAGACATCGGTCAATATTTCATTATACTCATCATCGCTGTCTCGGCAATCTTGGTACCTATAATTAGGAGGGTAAGTAAACACACTCGACCAGCTTGAATCGGATTGGCAATTATCAAACTTATTGTCATCGACATCCTCCTCCTCCTCCTCCTCACTGGTGGCCACTTTTAGCACATCATTGTTTCTTTCCATCTGATCAGAAACCCTCTCCGTGACCAATGTAAGCACTTCATTAGTACTTCTTTCCATCTCATCGGAGACTCTCTCCGTGGGTAGCTCCTCGTAGACCTTGATGTTGGGATCGAACGTGACTTTCTTCCTGCCGCTGATGTTCGGGTGTACCCTTTCCTCATCCCTGAGAACCAACAAAATGCACAAATTAGGGAGTACAATATTGAGCATCTTTATATATCCAATTCATTGATCAAGGAGGGACAGACATTATTTCGGCCACTTCATCAGACTACCTATCAACAATTGCTTTTGAGTTGGATCCCCAGAGGTTTAATAAGTACTATGAATTCACCAGGAAATATCTAATCTCATTCACGGCAACCTTGCCTAGTCATCGGTACAGAACCACATACTATGTTGATATGGTCTGTCATAACAGCATTTCCACAACTTATAAGATGATCTGGATATACTAATCAGGCATACAAACACAAGATTCCGTCACACGAGAGAGTAATCAAGCAAGTGAAAGAATCGCTTACCGTAATTCTTGTGTTGGATCAGTCGGTTCGTGATTAACAACCGTGATTTGCGATTCAACAATCGCTTTCTGATCACATTGTAATCGCAACGAGGGTTCAATGACTTCACTCGCCGCACTCCACGCTTTCACCGATCCAGATCTCCGTGATGATTTCCGTCGACCTGATTTGGGGAGACAAGTCGAGAAGCAACCCATCGCTCCACCACCAGCGGCACCAAATTAGGGCTTCGCGGTTAAGAAATTGGTCAATTTTGGAGCGACAAATTGCGGCGGTGCATTGTTGTTTGTGCCTGCGTTGGGGAGGAAGGCGGCGGCGGCGGCGGCGACGAGGAGGACGAGAGGGGATGCGAGTGGGGTGGGATTGGGGGCGAGGAGGAGGGTTAACGTTCGAAATATGACCGTTGTGGGGGTGTGGAAGAGCTGGCAGTCGGGACGTCACTGGGGCCAGTCATTTGGACCGTTGCTAATAGATTAACTCGTGATAAGAAAGCTAAATCAAATTTTTATCACATCAAATAAAAATAATTATAAAAATATAACGAAATCATTTTATTTTGTCTAAATATATCATCTTTTCTTTGGGGAATGATATAGTGGTAAAAGGATGTGAACGTAAAAATGTTCTATCTTCTGTGAGGTTTACGATTTTGAACTCTCTAAAATGATAACAAGTCGTTCGGTAGTTTTTGGCTATTGGATACATCCTAATAAGTTTCATTAGGATTATGTTTTTGTCATTGTTATATTTAACTATCCACTAATATTTGCACATCGACAAACATATTCATCATTTTTCGTCCATGTATAGACCTAGTTATCTCTCTATGATGGTCTCGTCATGTTTCATAACACAATCAATTAGGATAGAAGCATAAGACAATTGACATTAGTTGGTCAATCGATTTTGGAAAACTAGATTTAAGTTACACATGAGTGCGAAACTCTTATGCAATTGGATTCAATGATCGAACAATCTTATCATTGTCTTGATCACTTTGTTTAGGATCGCACAGGGGGGTTTCGATCAGATTTCCAAGTAAAGTAATGTAGACTAAGATAAGATTGTTAAGAAACATATTTGATATTACCTTGGTACATGGTTTGGAAACGTAAACGAAAAAAATGTTTTGAGAAATGAATCGTAAAATATAAAAAATAATTCAACTTAAATATTATAATTCTGAACTAACAAAATTTCAAAATATATCATTTAATATTAAAAATAATATATTAAAAAATATATTAAATAATATAATTATTATATATTGTTTCAATCTTTATCGGATGGGAATACCACGTTACCAACAAGTAATACCCCGAGGCCTAGGCGCTGCCAGCTTGATTCCACTTCTTGATATTTTTGCGTTCTGTTCCGGACCTTAGCGCGAATAAAGGGCGCGGGGACTGGTGGGACCACCACGTTTGTTGTTTCAATTCATGATCAACATATTATAAATTTTTAAATATAATATTGTATGTATAAATATTATATTATGTTTTTTTAGTGTTTTTATAACTCCAATACATATATTAATCTTTAAAGATTTATAATTAATATAAATTTATTAATTTTAATCTATCAATAAAAAAAATTATGATTATTCTAAATACACATTAAGTATTAGAAAGTCAATCACACATCAAGCATTAAAAGATCGTAAATCATAATCATTAAAACTTCAATCTACATATTAATCATCAGAAACTCATTATCTTAAAAGCGTATTAGGTTCAAATTACAAAAGAAAAAAATAATAATAATATAAATATTATATATTTATATAGATTTCCAATACTAGTAGTAGTCATGACTCATGAGTATTGATTTGCTCTTATTAACATTATCGGCGATTTTTTATTGGAGTAGAGTCGTTTGTTAAAAAAAATATCAGAACGAGATGGAAGCCTGTCCTTTTATTTTTCATATACAACGGCATGATATGAGTAATGCTGATAAGAAATGGGGTAGATGATTAAACATTACCTTGATCACACATTAAAAACCCTTCAACCACATGGCCAAAACCAGCACGTTACAAAACATTATAAGCCGCACCAAATTCCCAGCTCTAGTCCTAGTTGACAATAATTAATCCATGGCCGACAATAGACCGCCATTATTCACCATTCATTCATTCCATCTTCTACTACTCCAATTTCATTATTATTAGTATCATCAACACACACATCAAAAAAAAAAAAAAACAATACTAATTATTCAACTACAAGTGTGGCTCCCACTCTCATCATCAAGGCAGAGAAAGCGGAGGAAGTTGTATTGTATTGTACTCATCCTCTTCACTGTTTCTGCCTGCACCATATACAACCGCAACACCACCTCTCTGCTCTTTTGCAGCAAAAAATTTTGATGCCCATTATGAATATCCTCTGCAAAAAAGCTGACTATACCCAGTAAAACACTGGTTTGATTCATCTTCATCTCAATCATCATTTTTGTTAGAAAAAGAAAAGAGAACTTTGTTTAATCAGATTAGAGGGAACAGAGCAGTTCTTTTTCTGATTATGATGTGAGATTTATGGGTTTGGGTTTGATGTGCGTTGCTTTTTGGGTTATGAGATTCTTTTCTTTGATGTGGGATTTTCAATGGGGTTTTTGTATTTGTTGGTATTGTTTTCATCTTATTGGGTTGAATCGTACAGGTGTCCCTTGCATGGATGAGTCTCACCTTTGCTTTATTTGTTTTTTCAAAATGGTCCCAAAATCCCATCACTTCTTTGCTTCTACCCAATTCTAAATCTCCATCATTCTTTTCTCACATCTACAAGCTTTGTTTCGATCAATTCATCGTTATTTTGATGCTCATGGTGATGGGTCTTTCACCTTTTCAACGATTCTGTTCAATTGTGTGAAATCAGGTATCTGGGTATTCACTGTTTTGGATCCTTGAATCTGATTTCATGTTTGGGGATTCAATTCATGATTACAGATCGGAGTATGTTTTTAATGGGTTTATTGGGTTTGTTTCAGTTTTGCTATTCATGGTATGTGTTTGATGATATTAGTTAATCAAAGATTAGAGTCACTTAACTAGACAGATGCATAGAACATTTGGGGTTTTGGTTGGGAATTTCCTTCACCTACATGTCTGTTTCTGTGCTGTGGTTGATAGCACAAATCATGTGAGTTCTGAGACTTTACTCATCTGATCCAATTCATTTTACAGGTAAAAAGTAGCACCAATAAGGGAAAGCTGCATGTATTGCACAAGGTCTGTCTATGGTTTCAATGTTCACTTTGGGATGAACACAGTGGACCCTTTTGTTGATTTTCAATTCCCTATTGGTCCCATGAATATCTGATCGGGGTTTCGATCATAATGAACAGAAACGATACGGTTGAAGATTTATCAAAAGTGATGAAAGTTGGATTTGGGAGATGAAGATGATGGAGAAGGAAGATCAGAAGTTGATTGAGAGAGTGGTATCATTGAAAGCTCTGCAGATGAGCAGCTCATTCCCTTGTCAGATTTGTGTTGTGGGATTTCTCTGCGGGGTCTGCCTCACTTCTCTGTTCCTTGCTGCTCTTACCTCTTTTGGTACCTTTGAGTTTGGTGAGTTTGCTGCCATTTCGCCATGGAATTCAAGTTCTGGTGGAACGAGTAAGTAAAAGCGCCTGCTTGATCTATCGGCTTGATTGAAAGAAAGGATTGATGTTTTCTTGATCATCTGTTTATTGGTTTTTCTTGAAATGCTGTTGAGGAGTGAAGAACACATTGGGTTTCTTACAGCCTCAGTGCTGAATTATAGGATCAAGCTGTTACTACATTGACTGGATAATGCTAACATGAGATATCAGGCTTGGCAAATCCATTAGTGGCGACGTATTTGTGCAATGTTAAATATGTTTAACATTTTTATGTAATTACTCTATATGATGACCGGCCTCGATGGTATTGTATTGTAGATATGGTGGCAATTCAAGGTGGTGCTTCAAGACCAAGAACAGTGGAGAAAGTGACAACTTTACATAGTAGTGGCAGGTGTTGTGATGCGGAGCGGTTGGAATTGCTTCATTCGGCTTGGAGTGTTTTAGTGAATGAATCAATGGATGAAAATGGCGAGGAGACGGTGCTTGTGAGGAACTTCGGTCAAAGCAGATCTAGTGTTCCAAAAGCGCCTCACCTGGTGAACTGTAAATTGAAGGTGTTAGCGAATGAACGGCTTGATAAACGGGTTGCTGGTGAGAGGTTCCCTCCTTGGTCGATTTGGAGGGGATCGCTGGACCTTTACCCTTCGACGCCTGTTGATGAACAACTGAAGGAGTATAGGCATCGAGATATATCAGAAGGTGCTTATCCTCCTTGGGTATGTTTGCCGCAAACAATGAACAGCTTGCCAGTAGTTCACAAATGAGGTGAGCTTGAACTCTAATTTTTTTTCCCCTTGGCTTCACTGCTGCAGATCCTGGGATCGGACGAAGAGAATTACCCACTTACAAGAAAGGTGCAAAAAGATATATGGCTCCATCAGCACCCAGAGAATTGCAATGATCCTGATGTTAAATTTTTGGTAGCTGATTGGGAAAGACCTCCAGGATTTGGTATTGGAGCACAGATTGCAGGGATGTGTGGGCTTCTGGCCATTGCTATCAACGAGAATCGAGTACTTGTAACTAGCTACTACAATCGGGCGGATCATGATGGTTGTAAAGGTAGTAATCGATTTCTAGGTAAATTCTTTGCCTCCCTGGATAACCAAGTTACATGACAACTGAGTCAATGTGGTGTCCAGTGCAGGTTCATCACGCTCCAGTTGGTCTTGCTACTTCTTTCCTGAAACTTCCCAAGAGTGTCGAGGTCGTGCTTTTGAACTTATGCAACAGACAGAAGCATGGGAAAAAGGAATTATAAGGACCAAAGATAATTATACCTCAAAGGAAATATGGACGAGTCGGACTCCTAGGCAAGCAGCTCACCTATCTTCAAATCCATTCTTATGTAGGCCTTATCAAATAGTGAATGTTGCAGTGACTAAAATGCAGGAAGTGGGGGAGCCCGTGGAGCTATCTGCAACCAACAACAGAGATAAATGGGAGCTTTGTTGCCTTTCATCGCAAGATGGATAGGCGATGGTGGCGAGCGCAGGTATGGGACGAGATCACTTTTCTGTTGCATCTCTCAATTCACGGCAAATAATTCAACTACTGATCACTTATGACAAACTCATGATATTGGATAATTCTTCTACAGGCAGTGCGCTATCTGATGAGATTTCAAACAGAATACACATGCCAGTTGATGAATGCTGCAAGACATGCTGCGTTCGGGAAAGAAGCAGCCAAAATGGTCCTCGCCGGTCTAGATGGAGAATGGCCTAAGGTAGCTGACTTCTTATTCATCAAGTTGCTTTTGCCAAGAAAACGAACCCAGGAACTGCCAAATGCTATATCTATTAAAACTTCCAAATGATTTTCATATTATGCTGTAATCTCATACACTGAGTTTGCCTCATCAGGCTAATTCAGGGCAGCCTATTTCAGAGATAGAAAAATATGTGTGGTTCGACCACAAGCCGTGGATTCCCAGGCCGCTGCTAAGCATGCATGTGAGGATGGGAGACAAGGCTTGTGAAATGAAGGTTGTTGGATTCGAAGAGTACATGAATCTTGCTGGTCGCATCAGAAAGCGGTTTCCTGATCTTCATAGCATATGGCTATCTACTGAAATGCAGGTAAATATGTTGTGATCCCTTTCTTCTTTTTCTGGGTTAGGGAGAGGCTATGCAAGATGCCGGGGAAATGGCTCCGTGGTTGGACTGTCTTGTTGTGCACCAGGAGTTGAAATCTGGGTTCTCGAGGTTCAATGGTTTTGTTTCTGATGCAGGAAGTGATAGACAGAACAAAGTTGTACCCTCGTTGGGACTTCTACTTCACGGAAGTGAAGCGGCAAGTGGGCAACATGACGATGGCTGTATACGAGGCTAGCCTTGGCCGGAAAACCAGCACAAACTACCCTCTTGTTAACTTCTTGATGGCGACCGAATCAGACTTCTTCATAGGAGCGTTGGGGTCAACATGGTGCTTCCTCATAGACGGCATGCGAAACACTGGCGGAAAAGTAATGGCTGGTTACTTGAGCGTCAACAAAGATAGGTTTTGGTAGAACACATGTACATAACTAAACATCACATCAACTTTGTATAAACCCGAAATCCTTGTTCAGAATTTTGCTCAAACGCTACACACGAGGGAGCATGGATACCGCATCTTCCAGCAATCATCATGGTACCAAAATGAATCTAGAGTAGAAAGATGGCCAAAACTCGGCATCACAGTAGCAATCACACTAACGGTTTGTGTGATGATGGATAGACACAAAAACCTGCCATCTGTAAACTGGATGCAAGAGAAGCACCAAAAACCTGCTTCTCTTTAACTTCAGATGACATGAATAAATAATCTACGTTGTGCCTCGCATTACCGTTCTGACAGATTGAATCACAAAAGCACGACCAAACATCTTTCTATGCCTTCGCTTCTTCACTCAACGGATGTCCCATTTCCTCGTTTTTCACACTTGCTTCCTTTGGGTTCTTCTTGATCTTGGTCTTCTTGGGTTTACTGCAACGTTTGGCATCGTCCCACAGATGTAGTCCGAAGGGATATGAAAAGGATCAACCTCGTCAATATGGTGACGACCGTCGCTGCTCTCACTTGCGTGGCCACCACTTTTCCGTCTCATCCTCGAGGTCCATGAGGTTGAACCATCCGACTTGGCATCTCGGGAATGCCTTGGACTTGAAGGAGGAGTACAGAACTACTCACTCGGCTGAAGGACCTCAAATTTTGTGAACGAGACAATCACCCTGATGGCTGGGACAATGGGGATGGCAACCTGCAACAACAACAAATTTGCTTTAAGATTCTTGTGAAAACAGTTCGCTAAAAAATGTGTGCCTGCCATGGAACTATTTGATATGAAATGCATGCAGGACTCGGACTGATACAATTACATGCTATATTCTCAAGTTATTTCTTCCTCCTAATGCCGCAGCATCAGGTAGTTCGTTAACCTGAAGAAGGAAAAACAACAATGTAGGAAATTGCAACCTCAAGCACAGATATCTAGTCTATAAATAGAAGATCGTCAAGTGTATGCGCTCTAGTTTTATCTTCCAAGGGTACAGATGTTCTGCTGAAACCACCAACGCACAAGTCATGGAAATATGCATATGCACCCTCCCATCAGAAACACAAAGAATGGTTCCCTTCAACATTTCGACTTCTAAAGGATTAAAGAGCTTGAAAACTAGTACATAGTTTGACGCAAGCAGTACACGACTAATGAATGTGTGCTAGACATGCCAACTGGGGTAGAGAAGCCAGCAAATATGGCTCCATCTGAGCTAAGAGCCTATAAAGTGTATATGGAAGACGAAATTTGTTCACGAAAACATCAGGGTAAGGAATACAATCCACAAGAAAAATACAGTACGCAATTAATCAATCCTCTAAAGAATGCCTGCCACAACTAAATTTCTGCACTTATAGTAGACGAGCCGATTTGGTCCTTCTGTGAAGAACTCTTGGTACTTGGGAGAATCTAGTGATCATCCATTCATCCTGATATCTAATAGTATATCCCAACTATGCTTGTCTACTACCTCCGAAATATTGAGATAGCTAAAATGTATTGATTAGAAAAGAGCAATGAATCACGCCATAGAAATCACTTGACATCGACCCAGATGTAGTCCATAGGGATATGAAAAGGATCAACCTCGTCAATATGGTGGCGAATGTCGATGCTCTCACTTGACTGGCGACCACTTTTCCTTTTCACCCACGAGGTCCATGAGGTTGAACCTTCTGACTTGGCATCTTGAATATGCATTGGACTCGAAGGGGGAGTCGAAAACTCGTCTATTGGAAGGTACTTAAATTTTGTGAAGGTCACGATCACCCTGATGGTTCGGACGATTGGAATGGCAACCTGCAAGATTAAAATTAAGTTGCAGCATGTAATTTGCAACATTAAATCACTCCAACAAAAAAAACAGTTTGATCTAGGCCAAAGAAAACCGGACTAGTACAGGAACTAATGTTTCAGGAATCTGCATCAAGAACGACTATTTGAGCGAGGTGGACAACAGAAGCAATGGCAAGACAGTAAATCTTTAAACAAGCGACCGAAAAGCAAGACTATAATTACCTTGATTGGGAAAGTGCCTTGAGGTAGTTTAGCAGCTAAAAGCTCCCTAAGTCTTCTAACAGCCTTAATCTTATCGGCGAATATGTCTAGTAATGGCAAGAGCTCCTCTGTCTTCAAAGGGAAATCTGGTGTCAACCACAAAACCGACCTCACGCCCTTCTTATACTCCCTGTCACGCTTAGCCTCAGCGGAGGCTCCTTTCTCCGGTTTCTTTGTGCTGTTCTCCTCTGCTCTGTTCTTCGTGTCCCTCGAATCATCCATTCTGAGAGCAGAATATAACTGCTTCCTTTCTTCAGCAGTCAATATGCCATCCAAATCATCATGCTTCACGCCATTGGCGTGTTCATCGGCATCATCAACAGAGAAAAACTTCTCGTCCTTCGTAACTCCAGGGACACGCCTTGACTTCATGCTCACCATGACATTAAGCATGTCATAGATCTTAGCCTTCCAATTGCCTACCATCTCCGTCCTCTCTTGACTCCTCCAATTCAACTGGGGAACAAGCTCAGCCTGAGTAACATCAATGCCTGGTCTGTAAGTGCTGAGCTTAGAGACTGATGCAACCACGTCTTCAATTTCGGCTTCTGATGGTAGAACATCAGCTCCCTCCAAAACATTAGATATTTTTTTTATCCTTGTGAAATAAGACAATCAGAGAACCCGTGGGCAACGATTTACTACCATTTTCTGGAGAGTAACCGTCTCCGAAAAAAAGAAAGGTTTGATCAAATCTTTGAATCCGGAATCCATCAAAGCCAGGAAGGGTCATATCAACACGAACATTGGAACCCCGCTTCCATATGCGATAAGTATCTGAAGGGGCAATCCTACCAATGAAAGGGATAACAGAACTCTCAAATTGAAAAGATATCTCCATGTAGAAGTCGTGTATTCTGGCCATTGATGCTGTGACGCTAGGAATATGGCGACACCATTTTGCTGAAGAATATGGTAGGTCGAGTAGTGCAATTATCTTAGCAATCTGATCCTCCCTACGACAAACAGCCTCCTGAAATGCATTCCACCAATTGTCGTTCTGTAAAGTCCAATCAGCACCAGCAGCCATCAATAACTTAGCTGGTTGTGCATCCTTCAGTCGGACCGCAAGCTGCAATGCTGTCTCACGTCCGGAACATCCCTCCTATCAATTACCTCCGAAAACTTAACAGCATCAAGCTCTGCAGCGATGAACTCAGCCTCCGTCTTAACTTCTCCAACCTTAGGCAATCTAGGGAGACCAAGAATAATATTACGAAGAGCAGAATAATCACGACAAAGAACAGCTAAATGCGCTGGGCTATGAGCATATTTAGCGAAGTCATCCTTTCTAGTCCTAATCTCTGACCCGTTCACAATATTGGACACTTCAGATGAAAAATCCACCATTTTTTCCCCCTGCAATTCAAGCTCCTACTCTTCCTCACCCCAAGGATACAATGGTTCTCCCTCGTGTAAATGAATCGCAGTGCCCGTCTCGCGTCCAAGTCTCCTGAACCAAATCACCCAATAATCAAAATACTATCTACTTCCAAACAGGTTCAGCAGCAAGCATCCGCCATCAGCCTCATTCTTTCTTCACCCTAACGGAAAGCCAAAATCTGATATCACCGTGGAGACACAAACCCGCGAGAAAAAAGAAATCACAGTGAGTACATATATGACCCCGTATTAATACAACTTAATGTCAATTGGTCGATCCTTAAGTTTCAATATCGTACCGATCAGCCTGTGTATGTGTGTCATCCAAATTACACTCTTCATGATCAAAGAGTCATTTGAGTGCAGATATGTTAAGACAAAAATGTGTAAATAGAAAATGAGCTATGCATATAAGATCATAATTACTACACTTATTCGAGTTTTCAAATCACAAATGCTAAAACACCACCAAAACAAACCATGGCATCCTAATCAACGACACAAACATGCAACAACCATCATAACCCAATGTTCCCATCAATAAACCAGGCCAAAGAAAATGAGATATACACGATATTTATTTCTGTCGCGAATAACAAAAAATTGTTACCTAATGATCAACACCAAATCCAGAAACACCAAGAAAACCCTGGAATTAGGAAAAGAAGGAAAACCTGAGTTGTGCTCATTAGGGTTTAATATCCGATCAAAACGATCCAAGTTCTTGATCACCAAACCAAACCCTCATTATCTCATCTGGGTTGCGTTGATTAGGGTTTATCTTGGGATTTGGGGAACTCAACAAACCGAACGGGAATTTTGTCGATGAATTTATAGTTGGTTACTTGCGAGGCGTCTCAGTTGCATGCTTGTGCACATTTTTCTCTTTTTTTTGGGATTTTCGCGTTTTCTTCCCGCTAAGAAAAAAGAAAATTATTCCCTGCATTTTATATTTATTGAAACATTTAAAAAAAAAATTATGATAATGAGGTTTATCGTAACAGTTGTAAGAAAATATAATGAATTTACAATGAACAAAATTACAATTAATATGAGACGAAAGGAATACTGTTATTAAACAAGATTATCGTTTCAGAAAAATTATTTAAAGATCAAAATTATTAAAATATCTTTTTGAAACTTTAAAAGATATAAGCTTGTAACCTTAATCTCTAGAAATTATCCCATAAATTTCTACAAGGGGAAAGAAATGTATGTCATGACATAAATTTGTCTATTAAAAAATAAACGAATGAGATTAAACGAAAAAAAATAAATGATTAAGATTCAAAGAACATTTTAATTTCAACAATGAATTTATATTATTTTAATCTTAACCGTTCATTTATTATCAGACACATCTATATCATAACATACACTTTCTAAACCCTTTTTTTCTATAATACCATTTTTTTACAAAACAACAGTGTTGTCAAAAGGAAACGAAATTTTCCAAAAAAATTGGCACATGCTTCAGCTGAACAGCAAATGAAACCAGAAGGATCACAACAATGGCTCAATTAAGTGGAACAAAGATCACAATAGTGATTTGTGAATGGTGATCGACAGATACAAAAACCGGGTATCCGTAAATTCAGATCAAGAACCGGTTGTAAACCGGTTGCAAGAGAAGTACCAAATCCTGCTTCTCTCAAACTTCGGATCACAATTAACAAACAATCTATGTTGTGCTTTGCATAGCTTCATCGCATCACCTTCACGGATCGAATCATAAAAGCATGAACAAGCACCTTAACGTCCATCACCCCGCTTCTTCGCTCAACAGATGTCCCATATCGTCACTTTTCAAACCTGCTGGCTTTGGATTCTTCTTAGTCTTGGTTTTCTTGGACTTACTACGACGTTTCTTTTCCTTGGCATCGACCCATACGTAGTCCGATGGGATGTGAAAAGGATCAACATCATCTGTGTGGTAGCGACCATCGCTGCTGTCACTTGATTGACCAACGCTTTTCCGTTTGACCCACGAGATCCATGAAGTTGAACCAACCGACTTTGCATCTTGGAAATGCGTTGGACTTGAAGGAGGAGTTGAAAACTCCTCTAGCGGCTGAAGGTCTTCAAACTTTGTGAATGTAATGATCACCCTAATAGTTGGGACGATTGGGATGGCAACCTGCAACAGTGAAATTTGCTTTCTCAAACTCCTACAACATGACAATCACCCTATAGCTTATTTCCCCGTTAGCTACTATCACATGGGAAATCTTCATCAAAATTTTCATTTTACCCAACGCAGGTCAAATAACAATCCCGGTGCTCCCATCAAGACAAGGTATGGGAGGGCGAGCCAAATCCAGGTTGCATATAACATGTCTACTACAGTTCACCAGAAAAAATAAAGTTATAAATTTATGTATGTAACCATCTACTCCATCACAACCCGTTTGAGTTGAGACATAGCTGCAGCACTAGATGATTCCTAACCTGAGAAGTCAAAAACAAAAAAAAAGAGGGGCCAGACTGCAACCTCTAGGACAGATATATCTAGCGTAAAGTCAGAAAGGTAATTGATTCTCCATTCCCCGACGAACTATTCTACGTTCCAGGATGCTGAAGAATTATACGACCCAATATAGCCACTAGATTAACTTATTTGTCCATATCAAAACGATGAAACCGCCACCTTTCATAAGGTGCAGGACACAATCTATCACTAATTAAGTTTGCGGTAGAAGACTAAAAAACACCATGTGTAACATAACAATACCCATCAAGCGTATGCCTTTGTCTTAAAATGTGTCGACAGATATGAAAAGAGTAGCAGCCAAACTTTGCGGAGGACAAAAGCACAAGGAAGGTTATACTCGAAAGGTCACAAATATTATATCTGAATTGTAGGATGTAGGTACTTCAGGAGAATTGTAGCACATCCCAACTACGCTTTATTTTCTACTTCACCCGAAATCTCAAGTTAGCACAAACAGTGATTAGGTAAAACTTATGCATAGCTTCGTATAAAACGCTCCCGGGAAAGAAGAGGTGCAATCTAATGGCAAGAGAAAGAGGGTTACCACAAGAACCAAAAAGAAAATCTTGAGGCAACATCAGCACCTATAAGAGCTAAAAGTCACAACGTGCATAACCAATGCAACAGAATGACAAGTAATGCTTCAAAGACCAAGTAAATCAAAAGCATGATTACCTTAACCGGGAAAGTGCCTTGAGGTAGTTTGGTAGTCAAAAGCTCCCTAAGTCTTCTAATAGCCTTAACCTTATTCGCCAATATGTCTAGTAAAGGCAATAACTCCTCCGTCTTCAAAGGGAAATCTGGAGTCAACCACAACACCGGCCTCAAACCCTTCTTGTACTCACTCTCGAGCTTAGATTCTGTGGAGTTTCCTTTCTTCTGTTTCTTCTTGCTGTTTTTATCTCCTCCCTTCTTCGTATCCCCCAAATCATCCTTCTGAGTTTCAGGTGAGGGTGACAGCTCCGGAATCTTCTTGATAGAATCAGCAGGACCATCAGTCGCATTCTTGATACCCTTCTTCCTCCAGCTGAACCAACTCTTCCTATCCTTCAGAGTACCATTACTCAAACCGTTGTCACCACCAACCACATTTTCATGGCAATCCTTGTAACCATTGTCCTCATCATCAAAAGGATCCTCTGAATCATCCATTCGGAGGGCAGAGTCCAACTGCTTCCTCTCTTCGGCAGTCAGTACACCATCCAAATCATCATGTTCTATGCCATTGGCATGTTCATCATCATCATCTACAGCAAAAAGCTCCTCATCTGTCAAAGCTCCAGGGACACGTCTTGACTTCACGCTCACCATGACATTAAGCATGTCATAGATTTTAGCCTTCCAATTGCCAACCATCTCCGTCCTCTCTTGTCTCCTCCAATTCAACTGTGGTACAAGCTCAGCCTGAGTAACATCAACGCCTGGCCTGTAAGTGTTAGTCTGAGACATCAATGCTACTTCATGGGCAACTTCAGCTTCTGATGGAAGAGCACCAGCTCCCTCCAAAGCATTTGTTATTTCTTTATCCTTGTGAGAAAGGACAATCAAAGAACCTGAAGGCAGCGACGTGCTACCATTTTCGGGAGAGTAACCATCTCCGAGGAAGAGAAATGTTTGATCTGATCGTTGAATCCGGAACCCATCAAAACCAGCAAGGGTCATATCAGCACGAAGATTAGAGCCCCGCTTCCATATACGATAAGTATCTGAAGGGGCAATCCTGCCAATGAAAGGGATAACAGAACTCTCAAAATGGAAAGATATCTCCATATAGAAGTCACGTATTCTCGCCATTGTAGCAATGATTCGGGGAAGCCGACGACACCATTTTGCCCAAGCATGGGGTTGATAGTGTCGTGCAATTATCATAGCAATCTGTTCTTCCCTAGTGCAAACTGCCTCCTGAAGTGCATTCCAGCCGTTCTCATTCTGTAAACTCCAATCAGCACCAGCAGCCATCAATATCTTAGCTGATTGTGCATCCTTTAGTCTGACTGCAAGATGCAATGGCGTTTCACGCCCGGGAACATCCCTCCTATCAATCACCTCCGAAAACTTATCAGCATCAAGCTCAGCAGCAATGGATTCAGCCTCAGTGTTCACCTCTCCAGCCTTTGGCAATCTAGGGACGCTTCCAATAATCTTATGCAGAGCACTATAATCACGACGAAGAACAGCTGAATGAGCCGGGCTATGAGCATATTTGGAGAAGTCCTCCATTCTAGTCCTCGTCTCCGACCCACTTCACTATATTCAACACTTAAAGTGAAAAATCTACCATTTTCCTTCTGCAATCGAAGCTACTGGGCAGCAACCACTACCCTTCCTCGCCGAAAATCAATCACCAGGGATTTATCGCCACGCCCCCTCGGAATAAGTCTTCCCCAACAAGTCACCAAAGAATCAAAATGTCATATTCTTCCAAACCGGTACTGCAGCAATGACCACCACAAACTCTCATCCTTTCTTCAAAGCAATGAAATGCCAGGATCTGATATCACGAGATGCTGAAAAGCCAACAAAACCAAAAAGGTACCCAAATCAGCTAACAAACATGCCCAGATACAAATCCCAGAAGCAGAACACAAACCCTAGATTTCCAGAAGATACAAATTTCATAGATCAGGCAAGCAATTAGCCCCAGAATCCCTCTTATTACAGAAACCCAGATGCCAATTTCAACCAAAACCCCAACAAAATTGGGAAATAGAAGAAACCCATAAGAAATTTACCTTGATGAAGAGAATTGACCAAGTGGGCACCTGAAAAAGCGAATCTTGAGAGGAAAATCAAAGGTGGGCAGTTGAACCAAGCAATTCACCCTCAAATTTCCTCAGATTTGATAGATCTCTGTCTACATCTCATATCAAACAAGTAGACAGACTAGTTGTGTAGCAATTTTCAGAGAATTTGGTTTCCTTGGTTCGATATTTGTTGCTTGGTTTGCTCTGCTTTGCTTGCTGGATTGTTGCTGTTGAGTTGAGGCATTTAATATTCTGATTAAAACGACCCAACTTCTTCTATCATCAATAGTACCCACCAAACCAAACCCCCATCCTTTCTCTCTCTATCTTCTCCTCTTTCACTTTCTCAGTTTCTCTCTCTATGTTGATGGATGATATTATTGGGATGAATGGATCTGTTGATTTCTCAACATCTCATCCAATCCATGAGATGAGAAAATGGTACAACACTCATCAACATATTCGTTTTTCATCTGGGTTGTGTTTTATTGGTTTGGGATTTGGGGGAGAGGTGGACAAAACAAATTGAATGGGAGTTTTGTCGGTGAATTTACTATGTCGAGTGAAAGGTGTATGATATTGGACAATGGGTACTTTAGAAACGTGTGGGTTGTATTCTCCCGGACAATTCTTCTGAAACTTTTTATCGTGTTTTTTGGGTGTGGAATATTCAATACATAAACTTACGGTTTGGACAACTATTTGCTTGATCGCACAATATCCTAATTGTTTGATTCTCATCGTGCTTTTATGTGTTTAAATCATGCGCGCGCATATATATATATATATATGTTTTATTGATTGGGATCGTTTATCATATGGGGGTGGAGGTGACCTCGTGTTTTTATGTGTTTGCTAAGTCTTATAATCTTAAACCTGTAAATAGACCTTCTTGTCATATTTTCCATGTTCGATACGTTTGAGTTCACATCTTTCTTTGAAAAAGAAACAATTACGTCAACCATCATATAATCTTCATCGATACGGGACATTATTGTAAAAATGGACGAACAAATGGTCGACCGAACACTCTGAATCTTGTTGCGTCTATTTAAATCATTCATAATAATTTTTTCTATCTTTATCTCTATAATATAATGTTATAGTGTCATTTTATTTATATAGGAATCCAGTTTTTGACTAAGTTATCCAACAGATTCACTACATCGATCCCCTATATAGATTTTCATATTTTCATATATTAAAGTTAATAAATCTCAATTTAACATATTCTACAATATTAAAATAATTTTTTAATTTTAATAATTATTTGATTTCAGCTAAAATAAATTAATTTTTTAATATTTATATTTTTTGTATTTTATAAACTATCCTTTATCAAAAAAAATTATTTTTCTATTATTTTAATGGTATGAAAAGTTTAGGGAATGTAATTTTAGTTTCCCAAATATAAAAAAATATAGGACATAGGAAGTCATATAAGGATAGAGATAGAGATAGAAAATCTATTACGTGAATTATTTTTTGACAGAATCTCCATATATAAAGATAAAGATTCATATGGAGACACTGTTCTTATGCTTCAACCTTCAACCTCTCAGTGTATTGACTCTTGACCTATATATCTTTGAAAAGAAAAAGGTACCATGTGTACAACTTTAAAATCAAGCCAAGTGGTGACATTTTGTTCACATATATTATGTGTGATTGAGACCCCATGCTTGTGATAAATGGTGCATGGCATATCTTACATAGCAAATCTATATGATGCAGTGATAGATCCAAATTGCATTGCACTTGTATTGTCTGTCCTGTGTTGATGGGCCGGCCCATGTTGCTCCTCACCAACAGTACAGCATTGTCCCCACCTAAATGGGCCCAATTGGTGTCCACTATCTATGTGCCTTTATTTGGTCCCCTTTTTTGCACCTGTTCGCCTAAATGTCAATAGTTCACTTATACAGTAGTACTGATCTTGTAAAATTATAATGGGAACCTTTTTGTGCACATACCAAGCAATCAACGTAGTATATACCGTCCATACCCAAAAAACGTAGTATATACCGTTGTCGAAGGAAGTAGAGGAGTCCGTCACATGAGTGCCAAGGAATGATGCTTTCGACTTGTGTGATGTGTCGTAAGCAATGCGAATGGGAATGGAAGAATAGGAGAAATATCTCAAGGACAATGGGAAACTGAGAAGATCATAACCGAAACTCGTCCAAGAGATTGTAACATCAGAAACTCATAAAGACACATATAACGGACGCAAAAGGATTTCAGGCTACAGATGTATAAACTTTGCTTTAAGAGGACAAATCCCTACAGATTTAGATCTAGACAGACATGAGCTTCGAAGAATTTCAACCCAGAACCGCGGCAATAACAACAAACCAGACCACCAGACGACAGCAAAAAGCTAGTTCATATTGAAAAACGGGGACTGTCAAGTGGACACAGTCACTACTTGAAATACAAGTATCTCACTAAATAGAATGAATTGAGAAAAACAACAGCAGGGGGAAACGGAGAACCAAACTCAATTACGAGCAGAGACCCAAAAAGGAAAGAAGAACCACCGAAAACCCAGTGTGGTTGCTGGAGTTCCCTGATCGCAGGCGACTATCTTCCCCTTGTGCAAGCCTGTCCTAGTGTCATTTATCCAGCACGGATCTGAAATCCTTCAAGGCAGCACGGATCAAAGATGTAATTTACCCAGCATTGCCTCTAAATATCTTCGATGAAAATATTTGGTTACCCAGATTGACGAAAGGTCATGGCACTTTCAGCAATGGACCATTTTTGTCCTGACAGCCAAGTTTTAACAAACTATATCCTTCAGTCCTGCATGGGCACGCCCATATATGCAAACGTTAGAATTGAAATGAAATCTCATATCCTAACCTAGTTCCAGGTTTCACTCCTTCACCAGATTCTACGGCAGGGTTCAAACAGTTCCTAGTTCGCATCATTTTGTGGTCTTCGTAGTTTCGTCTATTGATATACACTTGGGATTAGAATTTTAAACTACTCAAAGACACTATAAAAGCAACTCACTGTATTCAATCAGAAAGGAGCCTCGAGCGATTCATCCCATACTTCTGCGCTACCATTTGAAGCATCCTCAACATCCTCTTCCATCGAAAGCCTGATATATTCCCTATGGGCAAAGCGATCCCACTCTGTCAATGTAGGATTTTCTCTTTCCTGTTGACATTTGAATCAGCATCAGGGGAGTAACTAAGTTAGCAGAATAAAAGCTGTACAGCACTACAGCCTGCCCCAAAAGACTAGGCAGTTGCATTTACCTGGCGAATAAGGAACGGATCCCGGGTTTCAAAGGCCATAAACTTGTTAAGATTGAAGAGTATGTTGAAGACACTGCCTGAAAGTTTACTCCCTTTCATGTCACGTAGCGTGAAGTAACTCTCGTCCTGCAAAAACATGCCAAATTGAACAAAATAATTAGACTAACCAGGTCTTAAACATCCCCAATTATCCACGTTTGTGTTTCAACATTTAGTCAATAGCAACACTGTTTTAAATCAATGTTCGCTTGAAACTATTTTTTAAGTACGTCCTCCAGACCTAGCAAGATACTAGTCAATATATCTTTGAGTAGATACATGCCAGGCAACAAATGACATGCAGCAAACTATCCTAAAACCTAAAAAAGCCTACATGCATGATGCAATTCGATTGCATAATAATAGCCATAAAGTCATCTAATATATAGCAAAAAAGATCTCCTCAAGTAGACATGGTGTCTTTAGCGTTCAACAATATGAGCCTATAGACTATATAGTCTTTATTTAGTCGCACCGTATGCCAGCGAAGTCCAAGACAGAAACAGTCGCAACATATACTGTAAAAACAAACCACTCGGTCATGGACATCCCACTGGAGATCACAAGCACCCAAAACAACTGATACATCAGTCCATAGGTTACGTATCACATTCTCTGTACACGATGCCTATCAATAAACCCAGAAATGGTCCCTGTTTTTTTTTTTCAGTCCAGCTATTGACATAGGAATGACCTCTTCCAGGATGAAGCAATTGTTTATTCCCGATATCTACAGATTATCATGCCAATCATCAAATAACATAGCACAATATGACACCATTTGAGAAAGTAACCGGTAGAAGTATGAAAGCTAGCGTTTAAAGTAGAGAAAATATTTTAATCCTCGAAAAAACAACACAAGAAGACTTGTAGAAGGTAACCTCAGGTCCAATCATATCGACGATCTGACATAAGATATCCTCAAAAAGAACAGGCTCCTGCGCCATACACTCCATTCTATGCAACTGTTCCTCGTAGAAGAATTGCATCTCGTTTCGTGTGATAACACCATTTCCATCTAAGTCTATGCATTTGAACCTGGGAAAAGAAGAGTGTCCAACCATCGTGACTTGAACAATATTCATACTGGAAGAACAAACTGTGGTTTTATTACTCCGAGCTCCCAATAGATCACATGAAAATACGAACAGTAGAGGCATATGAATAGACTAACAACATATGAAGAAATCAATGCAGTAGATCCCAAAAAGGTGAACACACAAAGCTTAATTTAGAAGTTTACATTTAATTTACAGACATAATTAATTGTTGCCCCCAACAAAGTCAATCAGTCTGAGTAGAACACATAACAACAACAAATCAAGCCTTTATCCCATCAAGTGGGATCGGCTACATGAATACGACGACGTCATTCCAATCTATCATGTATATCATCTTCTGTAAGATTATGATAGGCCATATTATACTTCAAGATTCTCTTATGGTTTTTTTAGGTTTCCCTCGTCCTTTTTTGACATGTACTAACTGACAACCTTCACATCTCCTAACAGAAGCTGTGACTGACCTGCGTTTCACATGACCATACCATCTTAGTCGTGACTCCCTTATCTTATCTTCTACTGGAACCACACCCACTTTCTATCTGATAACTTCATTTCGTATCCTATCTATTCTGATATGTCCACACATTCACCTTAACATTTTCATCTCGTTTATACTCATCTTCTGTGCATGCTGCCACTTAATTACCCAACATTCTGACCCATACAGCATCGCTGGTCGAATAACTTTCTTGTAAAACTTTTCTTTTAATTCGGAAGGTATTTCTGAGTAGAACACATGATATGACATATTAATCATAAGTCCAATAAAATAAAACTAGAATATATGACAAAAAACGCCTAGATTTTCCTGAAAGCTCATTTTTATCATCCAATTACAACTCCCTTCATCGTAGGTCCATCTTAATAAAAGCTTTTTCACTACACCCTGGACTCCAAATGCTTACTTATTGACAGGCCATATTTATGTTACTTGGACTGAGGTACTCATTATAAAAGATGGACCTGGACTTTGAGATTGCTCCACTTACTGATTGCTCAGGATTCTCAAGTGTAATAATCAACGGCAAACAGTCCTGTCTCACACACGGCTGAGTTAGGGTGAAAAGAAAACACGTGCAAAACAGACACGCAGTCAGAGACTACCAAAACAGGCTCATATACTTTCAACATCAACAAATGTGATCAGTTGAATACCATCTATAAGCGAGAGAGATTAGCAAATTACCAATACTCGAGACTAGGTTCTGATGATTTGTCCTCCTCTGCAAGAATGAAGTAGACGAAATCTTCATATCCCATTTTGCCCTCAACACTACTAGTGAACTTCCGGGGAATCTGATAAAACATTAAAGAATAAAAAGATAATTTTACCTCACTGAATTGCTTAATAACTATGTTCCCCACATATAACCACTCTATAAACCGGAGGAACACAAACCTGCGAGAATATTCTGTCTACGATTCTGTATGTAAGAGCATGGTTACCATATCTGATCAGGTTTTCTTTGTCAATCAGAAAATCATGGTCCGTATC
>JAOVYX010007537.1:0-35804 GCA_035668315.1 Drosera spatulata | reverse complement strand
AATCTCATGATCTAACAACCTAAACGCATCAACACATCCCTAATCAAACTCTACTCACACATAGACATGAAAAAGCAATGGAAATTCACTAAATAAAGAGTCATCAACATTCTGGTCATAAACACAATGTAAATCAGAGTCTTTACAGAGTTTGATGAAGATCCAATACGCTTCCAAGGTCTAAGTAGAGAGAATAGGATGAAGTTGCGTCGGTTTCGCCTTATTTTTCCTTAGTTTTGGCCTCCTTTCTTCTTCTCCTACTTCTCTGCCGTAATCCCATGATCCTCTGCTGAATGTTCTTTTTTTCAACCCTAGGAAGGGTTTATATAGGGCCCTTGCACGAAACAATTCATCGGATGGAGGAAAATAGATCTGGTGCGCTTTAAGTTGAGTCGCAGCCACAACAGGATCAGGCGCGCCCGCGCCTGGCAACAAACCAGGAAAATTAAATTTTGAACAGGCGCGGCCGCGCCTGGCCTGGTCGCGCCCGCGACTAAGATGCTTGCTCAGCAAATAACCCTGTTTGCCTAGAAACCTAAAGTAAAAATAGTAAATGACATCCCAAAATTCCCAAAACTTATACACAGCATCTAAACATATAAACCTAGCTAATCGTGGTGAAAGTTTGCTGAAAAGACTCTCGAAGCTAGTGAAATGACGACGAAACGTGAAATGCAGCTTTTCGAGGTCCTGATTTTCCATTCTTGCAATTCTTCCTCTTTTCTCTTCAATTTCCATGCCAATCTGCCATAAAATCAAACATACAGCAGTACCAACATTCCAAGACAAAAATGAAACTAAAAATACAATTTAGACAATACAAAGGGAATAAAAACAAGGTTTAGAACGATAAAATGATTTTTGATTTCATCCACATCATTCTCATTTTCAAAATTAAAGTTATCCATGTCATAATAGTTATTTATAAGTTATTGTCATTCTCTTACTAAATAAAATGGGTTGAATTATTGGTTATGGTCAATATCAATTAAGATAGGTATATTCTCATTTTGTCTAGATTAATTTATATTAGTGTAGCTTATTCTCATTTGGCTACAACTCTAGTTTGTAATGCTAGCTTAAATAGGTACAACCTACATTATGCAATATTGTATTCGACCCTGGTTGTCACTACTATATTTATTAATATCCTATTAATGTTTATGTAGTATACTTTGGATATAATTTGCACATCTTAATTACGACGGACGTGTCAAATTTTGGTCCGTTGCAGGGAACGGTTTCATTAAAAATTAACTAATTGTGATTTTATTTTATTTTTGTTATCATCAAACATTGAAGTTATTACCATTGCATGAACTTGAGGAGTGGAAGAGTAACCACCAGATCCAAAGTCAAGAAGAGAGTTCAAGAGATCGAGGAGAGCACTCCACGACAAGGGCAATCTTCTAATCGCGCAATTTTTCCTGGTGATCCCGTATTACACGTTATTCTTTCTCTATAAATACGACTTTTGAAAAGGAAAAAAAAAAGACACACAGAAAAAGAGGTTTTTTTTCATAGAGAGTTTTCAGAGAACGCCGTCAAGCAGATAAAAGAGAGAGATAGCCGTTTCAATCCGGGAACCAGATCCTAAAAATTCAGAAAGGAGATCATCAACATCAATCCGCCGTCTACTCAAAGGTGACGACCGTCGTGCATCATCAACGTTCCGACTCAACTACAATCTCAGATAGTTTGTAAACAAGGGGAATCTATCAAACTTTGTTTATAATTAGCTATTCGAATTTGTTGTTAATGTAAATGTTGATTGTCTATGATTATTCATTACAATGGATCGAGTTTCAGTTTTCAATGTCAATATATATTGATTGAGATTGGTATGTGCTTAATTTAGATATCTATTTTGATGATTGTGGAGTATTGAATTATTGAGATTGCTAAAATACAGATCTTAATATCTCCAACTTTATATTACGTGATTTTTATGCATGGATTGATCTTAATTAATTGATAAGAATCGTATTGCTTGGAATTAGCTACTCTAGGTTATATAATTTTTATTATTGCAATTATCATTCTCATTTGATAACATTAATAGCAAAACTATAATTATGTTATTCTTACTTGCATAATTAAAGTTATCCATGTCATAATAGTTATTTGTAAGTCATTCTCATTTGCTTACTAAATAAAATGGATTGAATTATTTGTTATAGTCAATGTCAATTAAGATAGGTATATTCTCATTTTACCTAGATTAATTTATATTAGTGTAGCTCATTCTCATTTGGCTACAATTCTAGTTTGTAATGTTAGCTTAATTAGCTACAACCTACATTATGCAATATTGAATTGGAGAGAAAAATATAATCTATGATTTAATCATAATCTACATGATTCAAATTTATATCAATTTAATATCTCTTATATAAAAATCTTGAATGTTCTATCTTTTTTAACTTTATTTTCTTATCTTAATTTAGTATTTTATTCTTTACATCAATATCCAAAACCCCTAATTTATGCAACTTATTTTATTTAAGATGGCATTGTTTAATTTTTAATCCCCATTCCTTATTGGGTTCGACCCTGCTTACGACTTCTATAGTTATTACTATACTATTAATGTTTATGTGCTATAGTTAGGATATAATTTGCATATCTTACGACGGATTTGTCAGGCATCGAGGCAGCTTCTCACATAGAAAGCAATAGAGCTTGACAGACTCTATACTGAAAGGATCTACACCCCAATAAAAATAGTTGCACAAGAAGAAGCCAGATTGACTCCAACAGAGAGGGAACAACGTAGGGTGGAAAAGGAAAGGCAAGAAAGGATTAGAAAAGAGGGATTCCATGCCAAGTTCTATAGGGACTTTGCTACTCAACAACACAGACTTAAGAGTCAACACAGGACATCAGGACCACAACAACAGAGTGAAATGAGCTCTCATGGCAGAAGAATGGAAAGCAATAGCAGATAAAGAATGATAAGAAAGACAGCAGAAGCAGTAGCTCTGACACTTCCAGATTCGAGCTCAAGAGAAGAAGCAGGTCCAGATCAGCACCTAGGGATCCAAAGAGAGGAAGACAAGGTGGCTACGACTATAAGATGGAGGAGACAGAAAGGAAAGCAATGTACTCAAGCCAACTTCATCAACAACACTTCTTAACTTATCAGAAAAATTAAGATTCTGTGTAAGTTATAGAATGTTTTGTTATCACCAATTTAGGAGGAGATTGTAGGACCAAAGCCCTAAGAAATTGGTAATAAGAAAAATAATTCTTAGAGAATAACAACAACAACAAAGGTTCTCACCTAAAGGACAAAAGGGCCAAAATCAATAGGTGAATAGAGTGCAGATTCGAGATTCAGCAGATTGCAGATATACTGGATTAAGGCTTCAACCATTGTACCAGAGTGGATTTCATAATGCACAGAATGGGAAATGACATATGATCAGATGAGGAGGTTCTTTACAGGAGGCTAATTGTTCTTTTGTCAAGCTGATGAGGATGAATATACTCATAATTTTCTTGGCTAATTTCCTTTGTTTAGTGTGTTTTGAGTCATGTTTCTTTCTGTTTTAGCTTGGTTTTGTGTCTTGGACGTCGATAATACTCTTTGTATGATTTTTATGCGGATATGGCCGTGTGAAAAGAGGTTTTTGCGTTCTATGGAAATGATACAAAGTGGACCAAGGCATTGTTGATGATTTTGAAGACTTTGATGTAGTTTGGATGTACATTAATGAAGTTTCTAATGATGTTTTGAGTTGTGAAGATATGTGTAATGTATTTGAAGATGTTCGGGATTGTTTTGGATCATTTCGAAGACGTTTTGGTGTTTTATGAGATGGTCATAATTATTCCAAGCTCATCACGATCGTTACAGCTGAAGAAAATTGTCTATAGGAGGTTTTCACGTTGGTCACGATCGTGACCATGCCTAGAAAACAGCTAGAGAGGAATTTCCACGATGGTCACGATCGTGACTACCCCTATCACGATCATGACAGACATTAAATGAAAATTACTTTCAAGATTTTTACACGATTTTCTCCAGATTTGTTGGGTTTTGTTATTTTCCTCAAGTATATCATATTAGGTTCGTTTTTATCAGTTAGATACAAGTTAGAGACCTAGTTCTTCATTCTTTTAGGTTTAGATTAGATCTCAAATACTTTTAATCTTTGGTCGGATTGGATTTTCAGAGTTGTTAGCTTTGGATTATCGGTTTGAAGACGTTTTTCATTGGTTTAGTACTTTTGTTGGTTCTGTATGCACTTTAGTCATTTGATTCAATCTATGTTGGTCATAGTGATTACTTTTGCATGTTTACCAATGTTTGTTTTGCATTTCAATATCATAAGTGAGTAGTTTGTTAGTAGGGTAATCATAACGACATAAAGCGAAGGGTTTATGAGATCTGATTCATTTATCAAGAGAATATGATTTGTTTTATATGAATGATATCAAAGATTAGAGCTTCAACATAGTTAATGCATGATTTTACCTAGATTGGATACTTAGTTAACATTATACATTGACTATATCACAATCAACTTATGATTCCTTTCCAAACTACGCACTTAGATGTTGTTATAGGTTGATTATGCTAATGATTTAAACTATTTTAGTCATATAAAATAGAACCTGAATAAGTTATAGACCAAGCTATCTCGGTATAGTTTATTTACGATCTATGTTGCTATTTAATTCATGTCTGCTATGTTCCTTATTTGATTCAATTATCTATTTTATGTATTCATGCTAACATGGTATATAGGATAAATGGTTAGTTTAATTATTCCTGCTATCTTGGTAATTGAATTACTAACGTGATTAAAGGTATTCCCCTTATTATAACTAAACCATTCATACAAAAATCTACAACAATTCAATATCTTTAGCTTCGATGATTAATCGCTTAGCTGAGTGAAGCTATGAGAATCCTCCCTATGCTCGTTTTCAATAGTCATAACTCTATTAAACAGTCCAGTGTAATTTATGTTAGTTATTTACTTCTCTAGTTTTAGTCATTAGTGTTAATTAGTTTGTAATTTAATTGTGAACCACCACAAATATATGTTTTTGGTTAGGTAATTAATAAATGATAAGTGATCATTACAAATTAAGACATTCCATCTCTTTGTGGGATCGTCCCCTGCTCATTCTATCTGCATTAATAATTTTTAGAGGCGATTTATCTGATGAATCTACGACAACAAGCATCAAAATTGTTACGTCATTATCAGAGAGACGGTAACGTGTCAAATAATTGTTAAGTGATCATTTTGTTTTTTAATTATTATCTTAAAACTATTTTTACTTTGCTTTTGACTTCTGTTATTTAATTTTATTGAAAATAATATTTTTAATTGTTTTTCAGGTTTTTATTAAAATAATTTAAATTTTTTTTAATCTTGATTTTATTTCAAATTCTTTGTCCCCATCTTAAAGAAACTAATAGCGAATAATGCGCGAAGTATACCTAATAATACTAATAATAATGCAAATCGTACTTTATGTGAGCTTTCTGATCCAACAATTGAAGATGAACCTCTTCGCATTATTCTTCCCAAAGTTAACGTACCTTTTAAATTTAACTCTATATTCTTGACAAATTGCCTGTTTTCAATGGACATATTGGTGAGGATCGTCATAGACACATTAAAATGTTTCATGTCGTTTGTAAACCTATAGAGTTAATGGAGTCACTGTTGAAACAATAAAATTATATGTCTTTTCTTTTAGCCTGCAAGGCTATGTTAAGGATTAGTTATATAAATTACCTTCCGACTCTATTAATACTTGGGTTGAAATGCAAAAAAAATTTCATAGAAAAATATTTTTCATCTTCTTGAACTACTAATCTTAGAAAGGAGATTTCTGGAGTTAAGCAAAAGTTAGGTGAAGGATTTTATAAATATTGAAAAAGATTTAAGAGATTTTGTGCAGCCTGCCTTCATCATGTATTGCTGATAATTTGCTTATTCAATATTTTTATGAAGGAATGACATAAAATTAATTCTTCTAGTGGTGGTGCCTTAACTAATAAGACTCCAAAAGAAGTAAGGAAGTTGATAGCGATTTCTGCTGAAATCTCTCAAGATTTTAGTTCAAGAGCTAATATGAAAAGAGAAAGAGTTAAAGGAAGTTCAACATCTCATCAAAAATTGGATACTATTATCAATTTGTTGGGTCAAGCTTTCAATGCACATCAACAAGCTTTCAATGTTCAAAGCGTGGACATTTAACTGATTCCTGTCCAAATCTTAATCGAGAACAAGTAAATACTATGGAATTCTCAGGCCCACTAAACCAGCAAAGACAGAATCAGTGGAATTATCATGTCGATCAACCTTTGAAAAATCATCCTGATTTAATACACCTGTTGTTTCTCAATAATAGAAATATGCTCCTGGATTTTATCAAGTTCCTCAGAATAATTCTTTAGTTACTCAATAGAGTAACATTGAACGAACAAATTATGATAGAATGCCATTAGAGAAAATTGTGAAAGTAATGGTAAGTACACAAGTGGAAATTCAAAAAGAAACACATAATTTATTTAAAACCACTAGTGTGTTACTTCTCTTTCATAATCTTGCAACAGCAAACCCAAACGACCATTAATAGTATTAAAGGCAAATTTTGGACAATTAGCCTCCGAAGTAAATCAAATAAAGGCACAATTATCAAATCAATAGTCTCTGGATCTAAAAGAGTGATGCAAATGCCATTAGTTTAAGAAGTGGCAGAGATTTGAAGGGAAGAGAGCCACAATCCAAACAGAAACAGAAGTTCATGATGATGTTGATGGTGACGAAGATGAGACTACAGGAGTGAGAAGACAAAATGTGATCAAATTTTTGTTAAACCAATGACAACTACTCCATTTTCAAGCAATTTGGCTAGAAATAAGAAGGAAGAAGAAAAAAAAGACATTGTTTAGCTTTTTAATAAGGTAGAAGTGAATATACCTTTACTGGAGGCAATTAGACAAGTTTCAAGATATTCTAAATTTCTAAAGGAACTTTGCACCAATAAAAGACGCCTTAAGGGTCATGAACGAGTTAAAGTGAATGAGAATGTATCGGTGGTTTTACAAAAGAAACCGCCTGAGAAGCAAGAAGACCCTAGCATGTTTACAATTCCTTGTACCATAAGAAATGTCGAAATAACCGGATGTTTCACTGTTTTACGAGCATCAATAAATGTTATACCCTTGTCAATTTACAATGCTCTTCATTTAGGACCTTTGTAACCAACTGGAATTGTAATCAAATTAGCTGATAGATCTTTAGCACAATCGACGGGAGTTTTGGAAGATGTCCAGGTGAAAGTGAATAAATTTGTTTTTCCTGCTGGTTTTTATGTTATCAAGGCTAATGATGGGAATACTTCAGTTAATAGTCATGCCTCTATTCTGTTTGGTAGACCATTTTTAAGGACGACAAGGACTGAAATTGATGTGAATGATAGAACCTTGTCTATGAAGTTTGATGAAGAAATCAACATGTTCAATATTTACGAAGCTATGAAGCATTCCAGTGAAGAGATATATTCAATATGCTCAATAAATTGTATTACATCATTCGAGGATGAATTATTTGAATTAAATGAACAGGAGTTTATTGAAGCAGTTACGAGATGGATGTGAATACTGATATGGAAAATTATGAAGATTATTCAATGATGATTTATCATGGATATAAATAAATTGCACTATTAAGAGCAAGTGAGTATGATTGAATTACCAGCTAAACATAATAAAATTCAACCTTCAGTGTTAAATCCACCAAATCTTGAGTTAAAACTACTTCCAGCTCATTTGAAATATGCTTATTTAGGTGAACATGAAAACCTTCTGATAGGAATGTACAATCCCTTTAGTTGTATATAAATTGATGAATAAAACTTAGAAGTATTACCCATGATGTTGTTAGTATGCTTAGGCTGGAAATTAATTAGATATTTGCAGTCTAGGTCAGATGCTGGAGAGCAGACGGCCGCAGATGGAGAGCATTGTGGACAACCCGATACATACTACTACAAAGAATTTCGACAAGGCAGCTAAGACATGCATGGACAACAAAAGACCTACAAATGCGTGAGGATCTGGGATCAATTCTGCAGACAAGGGCCAACATAGCAATGCGTGGATTGCATCAGATCTGGGTGCAGACAAGGTTGCAGTTGTGACTGGGTACAGATGAGGTCTCAACGGTACTGAGTTGCAGCAGACTGGAGTGCAAGAGAGATGGTTGCTAAGGTTGGGGTAGAAGTCTGAGGATTGATCAAATCGAAGATTTGAGGTTAAGAGTGACAGTGCGAGGATCAGAAAAAGGTGAGCTGTCAACATGAGTGAAAAAGTCACATGTGACAAGTTATCACCATCATGTCTAGTACAATCACGGGTTGATTCCCTCAGCCTATAAAAGGGGATCAAAGAGCTCAAGGAACAGAGCTGAAAAACAAAGAATTGAACGTACAAAGTGTGCAAAATCGATCTGAATTCTAATTGTTCAAGTGAGTTGAATTGAAGAAGAACAGAAAGAAGAGGGTTCACTAGTCTGCATTGAAGAACAGAAGCTACAGCAGAGTCCAGCAAAGGATCTGTGCAAAGGATCTAGGTTCTTCACCTTTGACAAGTTAGCTAGCTTGTAAAGGGGTTGTCTTGTAAGCCAAAACAAGAAGATAGTGAACTCACCTGTTGGATTGACTATACTGAGCACCAAGGGAAGACTGGACTAAGCTCTCGCATATTAGTTGATAACGAGTGTCTTAACCAGTATAAATCATGTGTTCTTTACTTGTTTTTCATTGCTTTGTAATTTTAGAACTGTTAGAAATCAATCACAACAGCAAACAGAGACAATTTCTCAAAGTATAAGTCTTTCCTACAGACACTCTTGATAGTCTGTAAAGGTCATCAGTGTATTGAAATTAACTATTCTACTGTATTACACTAAAAAGTTTAAAAATAACCTATTAACCCTCCCCCCCTCTAGGTTGTACCTGTGGATCTAACACCTTCCCATAATCATTTCAAGCAAATTAACAAATGAGCAAGAGACTTTGGTAAATGCGCTAAAAACGTATAAAACTGCAGTTGGATGGACCATTGCAGATATTAAAAGAATCAGCCCATCAACATGTATGCACCGTATTTTGCTTGAAGATAAGTACAAGCCATCAAGAAAGCCACAATGACGATTGAATCCTCCAATGATGGAAGTGGTGAAACATGAGATTTTAAAATTGTTGATGTCGGTGTAGTTTTTTCAATTACTGATTCTCAATGGGTGAGTCCAATACATGTAGTACCAACGAAAAAGTTGAAGCGATTAAATCGCTGTTATATCCTACTTGTGTGAGAGAAGTACGTGTATTCCTAGGACACGCTGGTTTCTATAGGAGATTTATAAAAGATTTTTCAAAAATTGCTAATCCATTGAGCAATTTATTTACGAGGGATACAAAGTTTAATTTTAATGAAGATTGCAAGAAATCATTTGAAGCTTTAAAGGACAGATTGATTTCAACATCATTCATTCAGCCACCAAATTGGGATTACCCATTTGAAATTATGTGTGATGCAAGTGACAAGGCTGTATGAGACGTTTTGGGTCAAAAGATTGACAAAGTACCACATGTAATTTAGTATGCATCAAAAATTCTCCATGAGGCCCAATATAATTATACAACAACTAAAAAAGAGTTATATACAATCATTTTTGCTCTTGAAAAATTCAATTCATAATTATTGGGTGCTAAAGCGATTGTTTTTTGTGATCATGCTGCATTGAAATATTTATTGAAAAAAAAAAAAAAAAGAAATCAAAACCAAGGCTTTTGTGTTAGGTTTTTCTTTTGCAAAAATTTGATATAGAGATCAGAGATAAAAAAAAAAAGGAGTTGGAAATCATGTGGATAATCACTTAAGTTGTATTGTGAATGAAGGAGAAATTTTACCAATTTCTAACCAATTTCCAAATGAGTATTTGTATTCAGTTCATGGATTTGGTCCTTCCTATGCTAATATTGTTAATTATTTAGTTATTAGAAAATTACCAAATGATATTTCAAGGCATCAAAAGAATAAAACCAAAAGTGATGCAAAGTACTATGTGTGGGATATCCTTATTTATTGAAAATTTTTCTAACATGGAATTTTAAGAAGATGAGTGCATGGAAATGAAAGTAAATCTATTTTGGAGCACAGTCACTCTAATGAAGTTGGAGGTAATTTTGGTACAAGAAAAACTACATATAAAATTCTAGAATGTGGGCTCTTTTGGCCCACATTGAATAGAGATGTTTATAATTTTGTGCAAACATGTGAAAGATGCCAAAAGAATGGGAATATTTCAAGAAGGGATTGATGGGTGTGAAAACGCTCATATTTTTCTAAGTTAATTTCTTTATTTTAGGTATATTTTATGTCGTTACTTTATGTTTTATGTTTAGTTTACTTCTTTTAATATTGATACTGCTATTTGTTTATTTTTTATCACACATTTGATCGACGGAAGATGTTTTGCAAGAGTTATGAAAAGTGATCAAAGTGTGAAGACCCCTTTATGAAGTGTTTCGATGAATTATAAAGACATGGAGACTAAACAATGCATTTGCTATTGATTTCTGTGCTTAAAGACGTTATGGAGATGTAACACGAGCAATAGAAGAAGTTTGGATGAGTTTCGAAGCAAAACGGGATGAATTGATGGTGTCATGTGTTGGTCATGGGCGTGACAGATGCTCTGGAGGAAGGGGGTCACGCCCGTGACGGATGCTCTGGAGGAAACCTGAGCAGATCAAGACTGTCACGGGCATGACAGCTCTTGTCACGGGCATGACGGGAAGATTTTGGCAATATATTTTACCCGAAATTTAGAGTTTTTACCACATACCTTTCTGTTATTTATTTTACTATAAATAGGGACCTTATATCCACGTTATTTACGAAATTTTATCAGCTTTTTGATAGATTTTAGGCCTAAAAAACCAAGGGTTTCTCATAGACTTTCAACTTTGCTTACAAATTTCTGGAGTTGTAACTCAATTGGAGACTCAAAGACTACTCTTACTATTGTTTGATGTATGTGTAAACACACAATTTGTTGACGTAAACTTAGTATTTTGTTGTGTTTGAGTCCTTTATATTGTGCTTTTAGTTTAGTTTGCGTCTTTGGACTTGGATGCTGCTGTTCTCTAACTCAGTAGAGCTGTCACTCTATTCATAGAGTAGAGTCCATATCTCTATTATTAGTAGAGTGAAACAAAAGACTCTTGAGATTTAAAATTTGAATTAGTCTATTCAACCCCTCCCCTCTTCTAGGCTCATTTTAAGAACTTAAGACTTACACCGAGGAACGCGAGGATAAGGTCGTGGCAGACATAACCAAGGAGATCGATCGTAGATCCAGTGCTATAGTTGTGGTAGATATGGCCACTACAGGCATGACTGGCGAAGCAACTCTGACCAGCACATAGCAGAGAAGAGTAACTTCGCAGCAGATGGCCAAGAAGATGATTCAACTATTCTCTTGGTTTGTAAAGGACATGAGACCAAGAACCAAAATACTTGGTCCTTAGACTCGGGAGCAAGCAATAGCATGTGTGGGATGAAGGAGAATTTCATGGAATTGGATGAATCAGTTGTTGGTTAGGTCACTTTTGGTGATCATTCAAGGACCCTGTTAAAGGGAAGGAAGCATAATGATCTAGACCAAAGCAGGAGATATATCTCTAACTCCATTATGTTCCCACCTTGAAAACCAATATTCTGAGCCTAGGACAATTGTTAGAAAAAGGATATCAGATTATGATGAAGGATCTCACTCTTACCATAATGAACAAGGGTAAAACAATAGTTAGAGTGGGTATGCATAGAAATAGACTATTTACATTGTACATCATCGCTACTTCTGTGTATGGTCTCAAAATCAAGGATGAATCATGGTTGTGGCACGTATCATTTAGTGGCCTCAATCTCCTTTGGAGGGAGAACATGATTAAGGTTTTGTCTCGAATTGATCAGTAAGATCAATTATGTGACGGGTGTATAAAGGGCTAGCAGCACAGGGTGAGCTTCCATGTTAGAAAATCAAGGAGAGCAACACAACCATTGGAGTTGGTTCATATAGAAATTCCTGAACCATTTGAGATTACTTCGTTGGGAGGTAACAAGTATTTCTTGACTTTTATTGGTTATTATAGCAAAAAGTGCTGGATTTATTTCTTGAAGCGAAATCAGAAGCTGTGAAGAAATTCAAAGAATTCAAGGAGATGACGAAGAAGAAAAGCGGGTACCACTGAAGATACTCCGATCCGATCGAGGAGGAGGATACAACTCGAAAGAGTTTCAAGAGTTCTGCAAGAAGAATGGGATCATTGATCAACTTACATCAGCCTCCATGCCACTGCAAAACGGCATCATGGGAAGGAAGAATTGCACTATCCTCAACATGATAAGGAGCACAATGAAGTGTAAGTACTTGCCAAAGACTTTTTGGGTAGAAACTATTGATTGTGCTATTTATCTGCACAACAGATGTCCGACCAAGAGAAGGAAGAATTTAGATGATGTGGAGTGGTCTGAAGTCAAGCATCAACCATTTTAAAGGTGCTCGGGTGCATTGCATATGTATATGTTCCGGAACAGAGAAGGAAGAAGCTAGATGATCGGGGTAAGAAATGCATCTTCGTCGGATATGACCGGAGAACGAAGACGTACCAGTTATACAATCCTATCACCAATAAGCTTATCATCTCAAGAAACGTCGAGTTCGATGAAGAAGACAACTAGCGTTGGAGCAATGAGGAGAAGAAGAAAGGAATGTTTTTCGATGCAGAAGATGAGAGTTTCGAAGAAGCCCAAGATGAACCAACCCAAAGTCCGCTAGCCTACCTAGCTCCATCACCAGCTATCTTGATGTCTTTTTTATCTACTACAGCATCAACGTCCAGCTCAAGTGAAGGCAGCTATTCAGGAGGAGCACCTTGAAAGATGAGAAGTCATAGAGACTTATATGACTAGACGGAAGATCACTCGTTATTCTATTTGATGGGAGAACGTGATCCAGTAACTTACAATGAAGCTGCGTAGGAAACGAAGTGGAGAAAATCAATGGATGAGGAGAACGATGCTATCAAAAGGAATGATACTTGGGAGTTGACTGTGTTGCCAAGAGGACATAAACCCATTTGAGTTAAATGGGTATATAGAATGAAGACCAATCAATAAGGGAATGTGGAGAAGTACACGGCCAGATTGCTTACGAAAGGGTATGTTCAACAAGAAGGCATTGACTGTGAAGGAGTTTTTGCTCCTGTGGCAAGGATAGATACCATATAGGCTCACCGTTGCACTAGCTGCATAGTGCAAATAGAAAATCTATCAGATGGATGTGAAGTCTGTATTTCTGAATGGTTACTTTGAAGAGGAAGTTTACATACATAAGCCGCCAGGTTATAAGAAGAGGGGCTAAGAAGACAAGGTGTACAAGTTAAAGAAGGCATTGTACGAGTTAAAGCAAGTGCCCAAGGCATTGAATACAAGGATCAATGCATATTTGAGAAGAATGGGTTTCAAAAGCGTCCCCATGAGCATTCTCCTTACATCATGAAGCGTGATCAAGATATTATGATCCTCTGTGTCTATGTCGATGACATGATCTTCACAGGGAATAATCCGAGAATGTTTGAAGACTTCAAGAAGGCTATGATGAAGAAGTTCACGATGACAGACATAGGGGAGATGCCCTACTTCCTTGGTGTTGAGGTTAAGCAGTCAAAGAAAGGCATATTCCTCTGTCGAAAGAAGTATGCTACTCAGATACACAAGAAGTTCAACATGGTTAGCTACAATACTGCTTGTTCACCTGTCAAGACTACACTGAAGCTACGATCTGACTCGATGGAACGTCCTGAAGATTCTACTATGTTCAAGGGCCTGATTGGAATACGATATTTAACGATTGATGTGTATGAAAACACACATCATTTCTTTATTCTAAATGTTTGTTTTATGCCTCTTGTATTGTCTAATTAGTTTTGTTAGCGTCTTTTCGTCTTGGAATGTTGGTACTACTGCGTTTTTATGTTTTTGGCAGGTTGACGCGAAGTTTGGAATAAAAATGAAGAAACATGAAGAAGAATGGCAAGTCATGAGCTTCAAGGCTGGAAATTCATGATTTTCGGCGTTTCATGTGCCTCAAGAGCTAATACGGCAAAGTTTCACATTGATAAGCTAGATTAGCAAGTTTTGATGTATTGTATAAGTTTCTTGAATTTTTGGGCGTTGTTTAGTATTTTTTGTAATAGTTTTAGGTGATCAGCACACTTGTCGTGGCCACAGTGTCGCAGGCAGGCTGCAAGAGGTCGCGGACGCGACAGGTGATTGTCAGCAAAATTCTGATTTTTAATGTGTCGCGGGCGTGACACTTGCTTTGCCGAGGCCGCGATTGTCTTCCAGACGCAGTACATTACTTTTAAGACTTCGGATTAACCTGGTCTCGACCCTTGCTTATAAATACATGTTCTAGGGTTCTTCTAATCATATTGAGCAGAGAGATGGCAGGGGAGATCAGAGGAGGTGTAGACGTGAAGAGGAGAGGCCTTGGAGGGTTTTTGATCAACTTTTCAAAGAGAATTGATCCGCGATTCGTTTGTATTGCTTTGGAATCAGTTTGGAACGTGATTTGTGCTATAAAACCTTTATTCTCAGTTATTTATTCTCTACAGAATGTCTGTTCTTGATGCTATGATTCATTCCATGCTTTGTTTGATACATACGCGTGAGTAGATCAATAGTAGGGATGTATTGATGAACTTTGATGATTTTAGATCATGAGATGATGCGTTTATGACTAAAACCAGAGATGCTACTGATGAATATGTTGCATGAAACCTACTAGAACTATTGCATAACATATGTTTATTGGATTGATCACCTAATTTACATAGGTTAGAGCTATAACTCGCGCTAAGTGATTTATTTAGTAGCAAATTGATACAATATGATTCAAGCTAATTGTCATATATAATCAATGGTTTTATATGTATGTGACATGATAGTTTAAGCTAATTGCTATTCATATTATGAATGGTCTTTTATGTTTTGAATCAACTGTTTTGATGAAACCATGTTTGAGATAATTGAAATGGTTTTAATTTATTGAGTTAGTTTGACTATCCAAGGTAATTGGAAGTTAAAAGCTAAGGAACTTAGTGAGTTAAGCCAAAACTCATTACAACCATTCCATATTGATCATTACATCTAAAATACAGAAACATCAGTGATTGGTCTAGGTGACTCAAAAGGAATTCAACCATCATCCTTATGTTTCTCCCAACTTAAGGAAATCCCTCTATATCCCAGCTCTATCTTAGCTTTTGTTTGATCTAGTTAGTTTAGTTTTCAGTTATCCTTTTAAACACTGGAAGCATCCCTCATAATTCTATCTTAACTCTTACCCCCCTAGGTTAGAAATTACTTAAGTTGAGTTTAGGTCGACACTCTCTGTTCCCTGAAGGATCGACCCTTGCTTCCATATCTACATTAGTATTTATAGCGGGGTACAAACAAATTGGCATGTTTTACGATGCACGTGGTAGTCGCAATAATTACACCTGCGGCCGACTATGCATCAACGATCACAATGCCTGACACAATGTTTGCAATTAGGCTAGTGATTAGATACATGGAGGAGTCGAAGCAAGACCATTTCAAAGCGGAAGAGAATTATGAGGTACATCAAGGGAAGCATTGATGAAGGACTTCTCTTTATGCAGATAAAGGATCCAAGATTCTTCGCCTATAGTGAAAGTGATTATGGAGGTGATCTTGATGAAAGAAAGAGCACATCAGGGTATGGTTTCTACTTTGGATCAACAACATTCTCTTGGTCATAAAAGAAGTAATCAGTGGTTGTTGTCACTCCCCAAATTTTCAAAGGCGTGATAGCACGTGAATCATAACACCACAACTAAGAATTCATGTAAGCCACTATAATCCATATAAAAATACAATAAAACTAAATATAGTAAATCGTGCAGCTACAATACATAGTCGGTAGGGTCAACCTTTTATATAAATCTATACACTCTAAGATATGCAAAAATCCACTAATCATTCCTTCTACTCTGATCAACCTTGACTTTGCACATGCTCGACCCAAAATAAAGATCAAGAAAACAAGGACAAATATATATTAAACAAGTGAGCGCAAACCTAGCAGTAATCATCATGACCGTCGAGGGCCACGAAAGCTTATAATTAAGGAAATAAGATTCACAAATCAAACGTTGCCAATGAGCCAACAAAATGGTTTATGGAGTATATCAAAAGAAAACAAACGTATTGAATCCGTAATCTCAATAAGTGATCAAATTTATATACCATTTTCATACTGACTCATCCCGAAGGCCTTTTGTCAAACACTATAACCTGAGGACCATGCCCACTTCCATGTGCGACATGCCCTAAAACATAAAACCTACACATATACTAAAAGGTAGCAAAACATATCAAACCGTCAATGCCTTGGTCACTTGTTAGTTACGAACCGATAAACCTCCATATATAACCACCAAAAATATCTCAATCGAATAAAATGATCCGATCATTTATATTATGGGTACCATTTATATGATATATACATTCAATAAGAGCTTAGGGATCAATCAATCAATCGAGCCAATGATATCAAGGAGTCAAAAGAAAGATGAATATACCATTAAGGGTATGGGACCAGTCGAGAATTGTGAAGCCATGATAATCACATACCAAATATAATAGAAGATGCCATAATCTCAATCACTTTTCATCCTTGGACTCGCCTTTCTAGTCTCCTGTTTGCTCCTAAAACTATATATGCCCTTGCATCTCTATGTTATGTGTCTAACTACCTTGATATTCTCTAATGAAACCATGTATTTATTCCATTTTTTTCCCCTAAATTGACTCCACGTTCGGAGAATATATGGGGCTTGTTAAACTTTCATCTTTATCCAATGGAGTAAGACATAAATAAAACAATATATAATAATTACTAAGACTATAAACCAATTAGATTTTCCATATAAAATTTATCCTCATCATTATCTAATTTTATAGCATTATCAAAACTCCAATACGATCTATTAATTTTTAAATTTAAGGAGTAGGTAAATGAAATATTCATGTTGTTACATTCTTCCTCCTTAAAAAGATTTTATCCCCAAAATTTACATGTATTATCCATCATCACATAAATGCAACTTACAATCTATCAGTGAATACTCCTGTAACATGAAACCGTCATCATGAGACAACCTGGTGTGCATGCTATAAATAACAAGCAAGCATACAACATATATCATACCCAAATCTTTGTTCATGCATGAAGCGTTAACATCAAAGTGATACCCCGATCCATACCACTCGAGCCCTTGAGTTGTAAAAGCTAATCCAATATGAAACCCTGGATCTCAAGTGAGTTCCTAGCTTATACCCAAACGAACAAATGGGGGATAATGAGATATGTTACCTATTCAACAGACCCAAACAAACTACAAGGCAACTTAACATTACAACCATTAATACGAATACTTAAGTCTCAAGCTTCCACCTTACATTTTATCTTAAACCCAAGACAACTATAATCCTTTATTTTTTATGACCCAACCAACTCGCGCTCTGATACTACTCTATCACATCCCGAATTTTCAAAGGCGTGATGACACGTGAATCATAACACCATAACTAAAAATTGACGTAGACTGCTATAATCCATATAAATAACAATTGAACTTAATATAGTAAATCGCAGCTACAATACATAGTCGGTAGGGTCAACCTTTAACATAAATCTATACACCTTTAAGATATGAAAAAATGCACTAATCTTTCCTTCTACTCTATTCAACCTTGACTTGGCACGTGCTTAACCTAGAATAAAGTTCAAGAAAACAAGGTTATAAACATAGTACAAGTGAGCACGAACCCAACATTAATCATCATGACCGTCAAGGGCCAAAGAAAGCTTATAATTAAGAAACTAAGATTCACAAATCAAATGTTCACACGACGAGCCAAAGAAATAGTTTATGGAGTTTATCAAAACAAAACAAACGCATCGAATCAGCAATCTAAACAAGTGACCAAATTTTGGTACCATTTTCATACTACCTCGTCCCGAAGGCCTTTTGTCAAACACTATGGATAAAGTGAGGACCATGTCCACTTTCACGTGCGACATGCCCTAAAACATAAAACCTAGGCATATACCAAAAGATAGCGAAACATATCAAAACCCCAATTCCTAGGTCACTTGTTAGTTACGAACCGACAAACCTCCATATTAAACCAACGAAAATATCTTAATCGAATAAAACGATCCTATCATTTATATTATGGACACCCATTTATATGATCTATGCATTCATCAAAAGATTAGGGATCAATCAATCGAGCCAATGATATAAAGGAGTTAAAAGAAATATGAGTATACGATTAAGGAAATTAGACCGGTTGGGAATTGAGAATCAATGGCAATCACATACCAAATAATGATAGAAGATGCAAATAATCTCAATCAGTTTTCATCCTTGGCATCGCCTTTCTTGGTCCCCTATTTGCTCCAACAACTATATTTTCCCTTTCCTCTCTATGTTGTGTATCTAACTCCTTTGATATTCTCTTATGAAACCTTGTATTTATTCTATCTTTTCCCTAAACTGACTCCACATTCAGAGAATATGTGGGGCCTTGTTAAACTTCCGTCTTTATCCAATTGAGTAAGAAATAAATAAAATAATATATGATAATTAGTAAGACGATAAACCAATCAGATTTCCCATATAAAATTTATGCCCATAACATTATCTAATTTTATAGCATTATGTAAGCTCCAATTTGATCTACTAATTTAAAACTTAGGGAGTAGGTAAATGAAATATTCAGGTTGTTACAGTTGCCATGTCTACTTGTGAAGCTTAATACATCACTGTAATGAGTTATGCTCATCAAGCTATTTGGCTGAGAATTTTGAATGAGGAGCTGAACGATTGATTAGAGGAGTCTACAGTTCTGTTTATCAACAATAAGTCTACAATAGAGCTATTTAAGAATCCAGTGGCGCATGGAAAGAGCAACCATATTGAAACTCGGTTCCATTATCTGCGAGACTAGGTGAAGAGAAGTAGAGTGAAACCTGTCTACTATAGCATGAAAGAAAAAGTTGCATACATCTTCACAAAACCATTGAAGGCTACTGTGTTCGAGAAGCTCAAGACCAAGCTCGGTATCACAAACGTGTTTGAGGGGGAGTGCTTGCAAACAAACTCGTTTTGATTTAATTAATGAAGGGGAGTTTCATTCCTTGTCTGAGAAGAGCTAACAAAGAAGTAACATGCCTTACAATAATGATAAATAATAAGTTGTGCAACAACGCATGAAGTGTGTTTCCTATAAAAAGGAGAAGACTTTCAACATATTAAATCAAGTTTCTCGTAAATCAAGAGTAAGAATAAAGAAGAAGTTAGGTAGAAGCCTATGGTGTAATAGGTTGTAACCAATAAAGTTTGTTTCCTTGGAACATTTTAAGCTATCACTCTCAATTTCAACAAGTGCATCGAACACTCAACAACCACCTTATGATTTTTTTAATAATTCTTTCTTGTCCAATCTATTCATCAACATAATTTTTATTATCCTTTTGTATAAAACCCTCTTGCTTTCACATTATTTCTTTATTCTGGACGTGATTGCAGTCGTTAAAAGGGAGCCCCAAGCTGTTAGATTTGTCATCATCTAGGTTATTTTGTCAATCAGTATAGAGAAAGATATAACCCTCGATTTTTTACTCCTACCACAAGTTCTAACCCTTCCCAACATAATACTAATCAATTTTCCATGATGAGCCCATAATCATTAATGGACTGACTTCCTCCACTCATAATTATACGCAACACCCTGCATCCTTTATCACATATCCTGGACAACCAAACATGACTAGCCCACAAAATTACATGGTCTGCTCCTCACTTAGCATGCCTCCATTAGCATCCTAGATTTCATCTTGGTATAGTGATACTAGTGTATCACACCATGTCACAAGTTATCAAAATTATTTGTTTACAGTCACTCCATATAATATAAAACAACAATTAACCATAGGCGACAGAATCTCCTTACCCATTATGCATACTGGTACATTGACAATTCCTTCTAACCCATCCATTAAAATCTCTAATGTCCTTGTTGTCCCATCGATCGCCAAAATAATACTTTAAGTGTCCAATTTGTGTTTGAATTTTCCTCTATATTTTTATTTTATCCCACTCACTTTAATGCGCTTTCGATTTTTTCTTGACAGATTTCACACCATGGAATTCTTGACAACGGTCTTTATTAAATCAGCATCCCCACACTAGATCCATCTGCTTTCCTCAACACCAGTACCACGCCCTTGTTGACTTGGCATCAACGTTTAGGTCATCCTAGTTACGTCAATCTAATAAACATGTTCAAAAGCATGAACACTAGTTATCAAGTTGCTCCTAATTTTTATATCACGTGAGCTTTTAGTAAAAGTCATTGTCTTCCTCATCCCCCTACACTTCTAAACCGAATACCACTAACGGCAATGGCGACCGTCGAAAGACCCTAATATATATATATAGGAAAATATAGATGCCATATCAGACATTATCACTTTAGGACCTTTCATATGTCTTCACATCTGTTTCAAGTGTCGTTCCTTTGTGTTTATTTACAGATTCATGACTCAACTCGAAAGACTCACTCCGATAGATATGAAAGACTCATATTACTATGAAAAGATGTCAATCGTAGACCGGACAAATCTTTTTGAAAAGCAAATGGGTTAGTTAGACCTGATTTATATGAAGGATCTGCCAGCAAAGAGTTATCCGTGGCACCAACTAGAAACGGCCTCAATGTCGCCACATGCATGCTTAAAGGGGAAGAACGCATTGCCCCCTCTCTAGCCAGTATTCTACTTGCCCGTCACGATGACTCAAGGAGAAACTTAGAAATCCAATGACTAACGACCAATGTCTACAAGGCTTAACCAAGCATCAATGATCCACTTGGATCCAAGAAGGGACGTACAACTCAAGGACACATTATGTGACATTTCATCCGTGTTATATCTGTTTATTTTCAATGTTAATTGAAATCCGGTCGACATTCATATGTCCTTAGCATTATTACAATATCCAAGCATTATTCTATTTATTTCCCGAAGTTATTTAATAGTAGTGATATATATATATATCTCAACACCTATATCGAACATAAAACAAGATAATCACGCAATAATCATTCCCAATCCCGATCACAAGTTCTGGTTCTTTTGTTTCTAAATTTTTGATTAATTGTAAACCATTCAAGAACATATTTATTATTAAGGGTTTTAAACACACAAGGGTGACATATTATCCAAATACTGTTTAAATGGTATAAACCACATCCTAAACCCTTGTCATTGTCTCAAAGCCTATAACCAACCCACCCCTAAAACATAACATAACAATTCAACTTTTAAGAATATAAACACACTCAAGCCACCATACACACACACTTGACGAACACACCCACAGCTTATGACCATCACCTAGTCCCTTCATCAACCTCAAACTCACACACTAATCACCGCATCACCACCATCTCGTAGCCCTTCAACATGTGCACACACACGACACCTTATCACACACACATACAACTTAACTCTATATCACAACATAAAATCAACAGCCATTCCAAACCTATAAACTATTTATGCAACATAATAACTCATCACCCATCTCAAAGCAAACCTGCAGCCGCCAACATGTCCCAATGCACACGTACACAAGCATGTCACACGCACACTACAAGTTTATATTTTTTGTCGGATTTGATCGAGGCTAGGTTACCTCATAAGTTAGTAAACCCCAGCACACACGAGTAAGGAGGAAACCAATCAACACCCACATCCCGACGTTGTTCTACTGCAGCCATCACCGTCACGGCCTCACTGTGGTTTCCCTACATTGTCATTCTCACGTCGTCCCGGTTGCTTCTATGTCTAGCTATAGCTTCGCCGTAGTAGTCCCCGGCTGTTCTAGGTCATTTCTGCCTGAGGCAAGGAAAGGCAACGATAACGACATGGTTAGCTTCAAGTGATGGCCATAGCGTTCGAAGATGAGGGTTTTGTCTGGAGAAAACATAAAGGGCTATGGTGATGAGGGAGAGCTTCGATGTTGACAAGAATGGCGTTTTGTGGTGATAGAAAGTGCTGTGAGTTAGGGAGAAGGGGAAATGGTTATGCTGTTGGACGACAACGATGATGGAGTTGGTGAGCATGGTGGCGCGGTGATGGTGTCTAGGAAAGAAGAGCTTAGGGTTTGGCTCTTACTTCATGGTCTGCAGATGGCGAGGGTGCTGAGAGAAATGAGGAAAAAGAGTGAGGGAGTTGTGAGGGAAAGTGATGTGAGTTTTAAAATGATGAAATGAGTTTAAAATGATAAAATGATCAATGTTTGTGTGGGAGTATGTGCCAAGTCCTCCAAATATCCCATTTTCTTAATCTTTAAATTTTCATCAAGACTGTTATTTACCCGAGTTTCATAATATTGCTCTTTTATTAATTACTTCGTGTCGATTTAACTATCACAAAAATAATAAAATCATATCCCATTTGACAATATATTATTTTTGTGATTAAAAAACTTTAACCCTAACACGCAACATTTATAACGTTATAACATTATAAAGTTACTCATTCGTTATATTTATTCGCGCGTTCATTGAACACGTACTGTTCGTATATTTTAATATCAAAATATTTTGGGGTATTACATCACCTTCAACTTTTAAGAACTTTCATCCCGAAACTAAATTTAAATAGAGATAAGTGAGAAGGAATTACTGGGAAATAGATGCAGGTAACGCTTTCGCATCGCTTCTTCCTCCTCCTAAGTAGCCTTCGAGGTCAAATGGTTAGCCCAGAGAATCTTTACTAATGAAATAATACGGTTTTCAGGATTCTCTCGCGACGATCCAAGATCTACTAACATTGCTCCTCGTATGTCAAGCTTTCTTCCAAAACAATTGGCTCGATGACGTGGCTAGGGTCTGGGGCATATTCTCTCAATTGTGATACATGAAAGACGTTATGCACAGCAGATAGATCAACTGATAAGGCTAGCGGGGACGAAGTTATCCCTTCTTCCCAAATCGTATTACTCCCTTTGTCGGGGAAACCTTCAGAAATACATGATCTCCTATCTTAAACTCGAGCAGCCTTCATCTAACGTTCGTGTACGACTTTTGACGGTCCTAGGCTGTCTTCATCCTTTCTCTGATCTGTTTGACCATATTTTTCATCTTCTGAACTATTTTCGGACCTATCACTATTGCATCATCGATGTCAACCCAATAGATCGGCGATCTACACTTTCTCCCATAAAGGGCTTCCCATGGCGCCATGCCAATACTGGAATGGAAGATATTGTTATATAAGTGTACTCCACCAATGGCAAGTGTCGATCCCACGATCCTTGGAAATCAAGAGCACATGATCGTAGCATATCTTCTAGCGTCTGAATTGTTCGTTCTGTCTACCCATCTGAAGCTGGATGAAAAGCTGTGCTGAAGTTTAACCTCGTTCCTAAGGCTTTTTGTACGCTCTTCCAGAAATGCGCCTGAAACCTTGTATCTCTATCGGAAACAATGGACTCTAGAGCCCCACGTAATCGGATAATCTCTCTGACGTACTCCTCAGCGAGACGATCAACACTCCAAGTTGTCTTGATTGGCAGAAAATGTGCAGATGTTGTTAGATAGTCCTCAATCACCCATATAAAGTTCATTCCTTTTGTTGTGGTTGGGTGTCCTACAACGAAATCCATTGAAATTGATTCCCATTTTTACATGGAGATTTCCAACGGCTATAGTAAGCCTCCCGGTCGCTAATGTTCTATCTTGACTCGCTGGCATGTAATGCACTTCGCCACAAACTCGGCAACTTCACTTTTCATGTTTCCCTACCAGAAGTGTTGGCATAAATATTGGTACATCTTATTACCTCCTGGGTAGACAGAATAAGGGGTCTGGTGTGCTTCTTCAAACATTCTCCACTTTAATGCTTCGTTGTTAGGCACACATAAGCCTCGCTAAAATCTTAAGGACCCGTCTTCATGGATCACCGTTCGCTTTCCCTTGTTGGGCTTCTTCCCTCGGTTTCATCATCTGTTCATTAGTCTCCTGAGCTTGCAGTATCTCTTCCCACAGAGTTGGTTATACTAGCATGTTTGTAATCGTGTCCTCATTGGTTCCCGATCGGACCTCTATCCCAAGTTTGTAGAAATCATCAATCAGTTCCGCTTCTGTGATCGTTAACAACTGTAGGGTACCTTCTACTTTTATGACCTTTCTGCTCAAGGCGTCAGCTACTACATTTGCCTTCCATGATGGTACTGGATATCCAGGTCATAGTCTTTGAGTAGCTCCAACCACCTCCTCTGTCACATGTTCAACTCCTTTTGAGTGAAAATATATTTCAAGCTTTTGTGGTTCGTGAAGATCTGGCATGAAACACCGTACAAATAGTGCCTCCAGATTTTAAGAGCAAACACCACAGCTGCCGACTCGAGATCATGAGTATGGTAGTATCACTCATAAGGCTTTAATTATCTTGAAGCATAGGCAATAACATTGCCGTGTTGCATAAGCATGAATCCAAGGCCCTGTATGGATACGTCACTGTAAATACAGAATCCTTCTTCGCCGGAAGGAAGAGTGAGGACTGGTGCTAAAGCGAGATGCTTCTTGAGTTCTAAAATGGCTTCCTCGCATTTATCGGTCCAAACAAACTTGTTTGAATTTCGCATCAAATTCGTAAAAGGCATCACTATCTTAGAGAAGCCCTCGACAAACCTTTCAATAGTTTTCCAGCCAAACCCAAGAAGCTCCTCACTTCTGTCGCATTAGATGGTCTGGCCCAGTCAATCACTGCCTCAATCTTCCTTGGATCTACTCTAATCCCTTTATCCAAGACTACATGACCAAGGAATGCTACTTCCTGCAACCAAAACTCGCACTTCTTGAATTTTCTGTACCATTAATGAGATAATAGGGTTTCCAGCACAGTACAGAGATGTGTTTCGTGATCTTGTTGCATTTTAGAGTATATCAAGATGTCGTCGATAAAAACCACGACAAATCGGTCGATATAAGGTTTGAAAACCTTATTTATCAAATCCATGAAGACTGCAAGGGTATTAGTAAGCCCAAACGGTATCACAAGAAATCGTAAATCCATAGCGTGTACGAAAAGCAGTCCTCGACACATCAACAGGTCGAATGCGAAGTTGGTGATACCCGAAGCGAAGATCTATCTTAGAATGCCGATGCCCCCTGATGTTTATCGAAGAGATCGTTAATCCTTGGTAGAGGATATCGGTTCTTGATAGTAAGCTTGTTCAGCTCGTGATAGTCAATGCAAAGTCTCATACTTCCGTCCTTCTTTTTCACAAAGAGAACCGGTGCTCTCCATGGGACCCACTAGGATGAATATAACCCTTCTACAATAGTTCCTCCAAGTGACTCTTAAGTTCCTTCAGCTCTGCAGGTGCCATACGATATGGAGCCTTAGACACAGATGCTACACCTAGTACTAAATCAATGGAGAAATCCAGCTCCCTTACTGGAGACATACCGAGAATTTCCTCCGAAAACACGTCAGGATAATCCCGCACAACTAGTATTTCAGCGAGAGCAATCTCTTTTTCTGTCAAATCCTTCAAGCTGTAATGATAACCCTAACAGCCCTTTCGTAGAAGTCTTTGTGCTTCAAGAGCCAAAACTAGTTGAAGATCTGCTCTAGAATTTTCATCATGATACGTGATCTTCCCTCCCTTAGGGCTCTTCAGTACTATCAGCTTCTTCTCACAGTCACTGACCGCTTTATCTCCTTCCAACCAACTCATTCCCAAAATCATATCAAAGTCATGGAGATAAAAAAACAATTAGATCAACCAAAAATTCCGCACCCCCTATGACCACAGGTGCATGAGGGAGGACACGATCACGCATGATAACATCCCCAGTCGATAACCTAATGTGAATTCTATGACTCATCTCTCCTAACTCTAGATTATTCTTTTCCAAAAATGACTTGGCAATGAAGGAATGAGTAACACTAGAATTGAACAAAGAATAAATAGTGTTGGAATAGAGAGTGATGTTACCAGTCACAGCATCTCCACTTTGTTGAGCTTCCTGAGGGTTCATCACAAATTCCCGGTTTGCTGGTGGCTGTTGAGATACGCCTACTCTGTTAGGTGGCACTGCAAGACATGCAACAACCAAAAATCTCTCGGTATTACCTCTTTGGTTGCTGCTAGTCCTTGGAAAGTTAGACTTCACGTGCCTAACCTCTCCGCAACCATAGCATTTAGGTGCCCGATAGTCCTTAGCATATTGTCCCTTCTTTCCATACTTAAAGAACCACACATTTATCGTAGATCGAGCATGGTTCCTTGAGTTTGAAGGTTGATTTCTGTTGGATCCAGACTGAAAGTTGTGGGATGACTTAGACTATCCATCAAACCTCCTTCCCCCTCCCTCGATTCATGGATGAAGCGTTGACCAGATACTGAGGGGCCCTTTGAAAGTTGGGTCGAATTTTGCCTCCTTGGTGGAACCCACCCCCAAATGTCCCTCATTCCTTCTTCTCTTATGATGGCGAGGCTCTCATCCTTAAATTTGTTAGATGCTTCCAGTTTCACAGCACAATCATATAGGTCCTAATAGCAAGCATGCTTAGAACCTTCCAAGATCATTCTTACCCTCCAGTTGAGGCCTCCAATGAATTGGTTCCGTTTCTACCGATCTTCATGATAAGGGTCGGAATGAACCGCAACAGAGTAGTGAATCACGAGGCATACTCAATGACATTCATGCCTCCTTGTTGCAAGTTTTTGAATTCTTGCACCTTAAGATCTCGAAGGGAATCAGAATAGGAGTTACTCCTTATGAGCTCCTTGAACTAACACCAGCCAAACTCAGGTGCATTGGCAATCTCCTCTACTGTGTGCCACCAGGCATCCACTTGCCCAACAATATAGTAAGCAGAAAAGTGTACCTTCCAGTCCTTAGGGCATTGCACAGCCTGAAATAGCTTTTCCAACTAACGAATCAAATCTCCCAGTACAGACGGATCCTCATCACCGTAGTATTTTGCAGGATTATAGGAGTTGAGGCGACATAAGAACTGGTCGCGGTCTTGAGCTTCCTTATTCTTCCTCCTTTCCTTAATCAACTCCTCAATCAGATAATAAACGGCGGGAGGGGGATAAAGATCTTGTGCAGCGTGACTGCTTACTTCCCCGCCATCCAATTGATTATTCAGATCAAGCAATGCGTTATCACCTTCCTGTGGCATACTGCACACTTTTAACCATCAAGACAGGTAAGATACAGGAACACAACATTTGTATGCATGTGGTAAATGAAGAAATTCATGTCACACATCTTCAACACAATACTTTACTCCCATTTGCAAAAAGATATCATTTCAAAGATGCACAACTGTACATGATGTGCTACATCTACCCCATAAACTAAGTAGCCACATCACCAGCTAACAATAGTAGTAAAATGTAAGCAAAAACTACAAAAACACATCCCATCTACTACTAGCAACTAAGTACAGAGATTCTATATACACATCATACCGAAGTCAATTTAAGTGGAGTCAGGTGCTAGGAAGAGGTCATTCGGCACCTCTGGTGTCACCTCTCTACTGATTAGAAAATCAGTAAAATTAAATGCCAGTCATCATTGTCATCGCAGTCCCAATCCAGATGGTCATCATCCTCCTCCACATCAAGGATCTGCTCGATGAGGACCTCCTCCTCTCTGGGATCTCCTACTCTAGGATCTCCTCCTCTAGGTCCTTCTATGGGTCTTCTTCCTCTGGGTCCTCCTCTGGGTTCTATTTGACATCTGTCTTCGCACCTACCTCTGGCTCAGGGTTAACCTTTGTCGCAGGCTCTGCCTCTACCTCTAGCTCGGGCTCAACCATTGGTATTTATAGAAGCTGTGGCGGAATCTTGGGTATGTATCGAGCCTCCGGCTCAACCTCTAGCTAAGGTTGAACCCCCTCTTACTCCTGTCGTTACATCTGGCGCCAACACTGTCTACGGCTCTGGCACTACAGCTGGTGCTAACCCAGGCTCAGCCTCTAAAATAGGTACTGCCAAAGGATGTGCCAAGGGCTTCGCTATCAAAGGGTTCGCTTGAACTATAGGCGGAACAACCAAAGCATTAGCAAGCTCGTATGCTGGTGTCCCACCCTCCCGTACTAACCTCCTCCTCTGGGCATACCCGCAATAGCTTGTACCAAATATAACTCCTCATAATCGTCCTTATGACCTTGCTCCTTGTTTGAATCATCAGGTGGGGGATGGTCCTCCATGTCCCTCATGATCACGACGGCTAACATGTGGAAGGTCATATGCTAGCAGCCCTCCAAGAAGTAGTTACGATTCGGCTTGCTATTCATCCGTAAATGACCATATGCCGCACGATATCGTTGGTACCACTCGTCCTCGGCATGTGACTGCAATAGAAGACACGCCTGAAGAACAGGGTACTCGAACTGCGGATTGTCCCCTATGGCCAATGGGATGATGTGATGCTCTATCATGTGCAACAAAGGAATCAGCTTCAATCCCACTAGGCTGAGGACGAATCCAGGATAGTATAGTCAACACTTGAACGGGGCCGACATCCACCCTGTTTAATGAATAGTACACAAGTATTTTTCTTCCAAAAGGAGCAAGAAGAGACAATAGAGCAAGTACCCAATTCAGGCAAGAAATATCCCTACACTCAAGGCACATGCACTCCTACATTTTTATTTAAATATTTATTCATTTTATTTATTATCCTATTGTCTTTTCCCCTAACCTCCGTCCTAAAACCGTTGCTCTGATACCATTCTATAACGTCCCGACATCCAGCTCAGCTAAGACGTGGCATTATGCCGATACGGATACGAACCCGTCTTAAGGCCATTAAACCCGAACAGGATTTAGGTATAGAGATCATGGAAATCCAAACTACATGTGCATCGCTTCCATTAAGTAACTAATAATTGAACAACCTGTTTAGTTACATAAACATGTGTCCCAAAAATATTACAGATCATGTGTTACATTAACAATGATATCCAAAAGTATTGAAAATCGTCAATATGAATGCAACCTCACACTATGACCCGCTAGGAGCGACTGGAGGCAAACTTGCAAATGAAACACATAACAATATATGATTTTCATTTACAGGGGGCTTTCGCTAACGGCTATTGCAATCGACGAAAGTCCCTAAATATATATAGGAAAATATAGGTGATATATCAGACAATATCATTATATGACCTTTCATATGTCTTCATATCTCTTTCAAGTGTCGTTCCTTTATGTTTATTTATAGATTCATGACTTAACTGGAAAGACTCACTCCCATAGATATGAAAGACTCACATTACAATGAAAGGATGTCAATCGTCGACCGAACAGATCTTTTTGAAACGTAAATGTGGTTAGTTAGACCTGATTTACATGAAGGCTCTCTCTTTAAAGAGTTACCCGTTGTATCAACCACAAACGGCCTCGATGCCACCACATGTATGCTCAAAGGGGAAAAATGTATCGTCCCTTCCCCAGCTAGTATTCTGCTTGCCCGTCACGATGACTCAAGGAGAACATACTTAGAAGTGCAATGACTAACAACCATTGTCCATAAGCCTCAACCAAGCATCAATGCTCCACTTAAATCCAAGAAGGGACACACCAACTCGACCTTCACAACTCAAGGACACATTATGTGACATTCTATTAGTGTTATATCTGTTTATTTTCAATGCTAATTGAAATCCAATTCACATTCATATGTCCTTAGCATTATCATAATACCCAAGCAATATTCTATTTATTTCCCGAAGCTATATAATAGTAGTGACATATATATATCCCAGCACCCACATCGAACATAAAACAAGATAATCACACAATAATCATCCCCGATTCCTATCACAGGTTCTGGTTCTTTTGTTTCTCAATTTTTGAATTATTGTAAACAATTCAAGAACATATTTTTTGTTAGGGGTTTCAAACACAAAAGGGGTACATATTATCCAAATACTGTTTAAATGCTATAAACCACACCCTAAACCATTGCTATTAACTCAAAGCCTATCACCAACCCATCCCTAAAACATATCATAACAACTCAAATTTTAAGAATATAAACACACTTAAGCCACCATACACACACACTCGACGCGCACACCCACGGCTAGTGACCATTACCTAGTCCCTTCATCAACCCCAAACTCACACACTAATCACCACATCACACTAATCACCACCATCTCGTAGCCCTTCAACGTGCGCACACACACGACACACCTTATCATGCACACACACACAACTTAACACTACATCACAACATAACATCAACAGCCATTCCAACCCTATAAACCATTTATGCTACACAACTCATCACCCATCTCAAAGCAAACCCGCGGCCGCAAACATGCCCAAATGCACACGCACACAAGCAGGTCGCATGCATACTACAAGTTTATATTTTTGTCGGATTTGATCGAGGCTAGGTTACCTCACAAGGTAGTGAACCCTAGCACACACGAGTAAGGAGGAAACGAATCAACACCCACATCCCGACGTTGTTCTACTGCAGCCGTCACCATCATGGCCTTGTTGTGGTTTCCCTGCACTATCATTATTACATCGTCCCAGTTGCTTCTTGCTTTTGCTATAGCTTCAACAGAGTAGTCCCCAGCTATTCTGGGTCGTTTCTGCCTGAGGCAAGGAAAGGCGACGATGACGACGTGGTTAGCTTCAAGTGATGGCCATGGTGTTCGAAGACGAGGGTTTTGTCTGGAGACAACATGAAGGGCGATGGTGATGAGGGAGAGCTTCTATGTTGACAAGGATGGAGTTTCGTGGTGATAGCGTGTGCAGTGAGCTGGGGGAGGAGAAGGGGAAACGGTTATGTTGTTGGACGACGATGATGATGGAGTTGGTGAGGATGGTGGCACGGTGATGGTGTCTAGGAATGAAGAGCTTAGGGTTTGGCTCTTGCTTCGTGGTCTAGAGATGGCGAGGGTGTTGAGAGAAATGAGGGAAAAGGGTGAGGGAGTTGTGAGGGAAAGTGATGGAAGTTTAAAATGATGAAATGATGAAATGATGAAATAAGGAAATGAGGGGAAAGTGGTGCGACGGATCAATGTTTGTGTGGAACTATGTGCCAAATCCTCCAAATATCCCATTTCTCGAATTTTGAAATTTTCATCAAGACTGCTATTTACCCGAGTTTCATAGTATTGATAGAAAATTATCCAAACCTACAGTTTTGGAAAATTAATTCCAAAAAAAAACCACATGGAATCTTATTCCTCAAAACATACAATTTTTAAAGTTTTTCAAAAACTGATTCAAACTGTCTCATTATCGGTTTCCCAGCCCTTTTCTGTTTTTCACTGTGCGATTGCAAATTCTTTTCCATCCCCGAATTCTTTAGATTTTTTGCATCAGATCATTGGATTTCGCATCAACGAAATCAGTCGAAGACGTTTCGTTTTGGATCGACAGTAGATCTAGTTTTGGTGATGGATAACAAATTGATTTTCATATGCAGGTTCGGTTAGGTTTTCTCTTCTTTTATATGTGAACGAGATGGAGGTTTTGATCAATTTGTTCTAAAGATACGAGACCGGCTTCCGATTTCTGGAGACATTGAATTGAACTTTTTTTATTCAATCTCAGATCACGATCGTTGTATGCTTAGAGATGCAGAGGATTTCATAACAATGTTTGAGGTCTTGAGTTGCTTTTCTTTGCGTTCTGTTAATGTTATTGTTTAAAGTAGAAGCAATCAAAAGAGTTTTAGATCATGCAATCAGTTTTCGGACTGTGCAAGTCAAATAGAGCGTCAGTTGTGGACAGAGTGCTAGTTATTGGAAATAGAGTGCCAGTTATGTGGGACAGAGCGTCGGTTATGTGGGACAGAGCACCAATTATTGGAAACAGAGCGTCGTGATAAAACTTCCTCTGTAGGCTAATATTCGTTGGTGTCTGATGTTTTTGTTGAGCAAGATGGTTATGTTCATGATTTTGGTGAACGTGTTGTTGCTGAATCATTACTCTTTTTGGAAAGCGTTCATTGCCTGTGCATTAAATAAAGAGTGCCAGAGCGCTTGTGTAGAGAGCGCGAGAGCGCCTGTGTTTTTAATAGAGACCGACTATTTGGTTGAGTCCTTTCCTGATAACAGTACTCATAATTAAAACAATTAAGCATCATTATTTAATTCATTGTATGTTAATATACAATACAAAGCGTCTATTGGAAACACAGAGCGCCAAAAAGAATGACTGAAAAAAATCAGTTTGTATCGTTTGAAATACTTACAGGGATTAGCATTGCACATCCTGTCACTTTTTCCGAAATGGAGCAGTTATCATCCAATTATCCAATCAATTTTTTGAAAAAGTGGGACGTCCACTTATAATCACGTATTTTTTCAATGTCGGCCACGAAATTACAGTAGCTACAATTCAACGAAGGCTTGGACGTGCTCACAAACAGTGGATTCAACATATGGATCACCAGCGGTGGTGCTGTATCCTCGTATCCTGACACTTCTATTTTTTGTGAAACTTCAATTAAAGCATCTTTGATTTTCCTTGTTGTCAATTCCCTCTGTGCTCTACTTCCCGTTTTTCGATCCTTAAAACGTCTGTCCAGGAATTCAGACTCATTTATTTTTTCCATCAACCTACCCTGATCCATGTCAATATTGCCATCAACTATTCCAAAAATCAGTTTCATGTCCATTTCGTTGATCGTGAATATATGGCTGCCTAAGGTGAAGGATCTTTCCATTCTGTTGTGACCTGCCACAATCTGATGTATGCAAAGATCGCTTTTCCTCGAATTCCCAATCGTCACCCTTTTTTCAAGAATCGCCTTTATGAGATTCCAAAAGGGGGTCTTTATGAAATACAATCTGTGTTGATCTGTAATTGTCATTCCCTCTTTTGGACATGTGAGAATTTTCACCAAGGCTCCTAAATTACTCTTGTATTGTCCTGCCATTGTTCCTTTTGCACATTTGACAATAATATCTAGTTCATAAACAGAGCGTCTGTTCAATTCAGAGCCCCATTTGAAATTTTCGAGAGCCCCTGTTTAAAATTATACAAGCATTCTGTTTATTTTTAAACAGGCGCTCTGTTTAAAAATACACAGAGCGACTGTTCATTTCCAAATAGAGCGCCTGCTCATTTTCAAACAGAGCGCATGTTTAATTTCAAATAGAGCGCCTGTTCATTTCCAAACAGAGCGTCGGTTTAATTTCAAACAGAGCGCCGATTAATTGTTTAACGGTGTGAATTTATGTTTCAAACCTAATAAATAGTAAAATATCACACCCACACAAGATTTGACATTCTGTTCATGTTTTTAGGGTTTGCAAGTTTATTGTTATTTATAATCATACTTTTTCGAATCCAAAAAAAACTTTAATTTGTTGAATGCATTGCATGCACTAAAAAATCTGAGAGAAAATGATTCAAACGAAACTCCATTCAACAAATTAGTAGTTAAAATGATACCTTATGAAATTGTTGTCGTAGCAAATTTGCAGAACACCTCACATAAAATTGAAATCAAAAAAATTCGCAGCAAATTGCTGTCGAAATTGTCCGGTGAAATTGGCAGGTAGAATTTGAAATTTTCAGGTATATTCAATTCCTAGAGCACGCGAAGGAGATGATGAGGCGGAATAGAGAGCATCGTAGGTTTTAGCAATTGAAAGTTGTGCGCGTCGGTTTTAGGCTCCAATTGTATGTTTTTGTAATTAAGATTCCGTTTTGTATTGGTTTGGTATTTTTTTCATCTCTTTGTAGTTTTAGGTAAATTTTCCTAATATTGATCTTTTATTAATTACTTCGTGTCGATTTAATTATCACCAAAATAATAAAATCATATCCCATTTGATAATATATTATTTTGGGATTAAAAATCATTAACCCTAAAGCGCAACATTTATAACGTTACTCATTCGTTACATTTATTCGTGCGTTCATTTAACACGTATTGTTCGTATATTTTAATATCAAAAATTTTTGGGGTACTACACTTTGCTTTTGAGACTACGACATAATTAATTAATTGACTACCAAGTTCAGTTCTTAAAAACAAAATTCCTTAGGAGGATCTTTTCAATAGAACTCTCGTCGTCTCTCATCTTCGTATTTGGGTGCGTTGTCTACCCTTATTTATGTCCCTAAGCTACTCATAAATTAGCACCTCGATCCAAAGCATGCATTTTCCTAGGGTTTTCTCCCAATTATTGGATATCGTTGTTATTGTCCTGAAAAAAATTTCATTTGCATAGTCCATGATGCTATATTTGATGAACTCACATTCCCCTATAAAGGTATGTACAACTCGAGCTTCTCACAATATGGGTGAAAGTATATTGCTAGATTTGATTAATTAAAGGAACACTAACTTTTGCAATGAAGTGTTTTAATAGTTCACAGGTACTCTATCAGACGGTTTGAATCAGAACAATTGAAGCTCTGGATAGAATGGTTGGTTTGGGTCTGATAAATCTTCAGGGTTCTATGGATTCTTTCCCCTTATCGGGGAATTTGTGAGTATCAGTCCCGGTTATGGTTAGATTAATTGTCAAATCGGTTCAAGAGGATAAAAGGAAGTTACTGTTTCTGTTCAAATCAGTTATAAGAATAGTTCAATGAAGTTGATAGATAGCCAGTGTCAGATTAGATAAGTATCCAAAATAGGTAAATCTTCTAAGTTATCTGCTGAGACTCATATCTACTGAAAGAAGACTATGTTGAAGTTTGGTCTAAAATTTTTGATATATACAGCTGGACTTTTAGAGGGAAATTGGGGATTGATTAGAGAGCAATCCACCAACCTCGCCCATATAAGGCGCAAGTCTACAGAGAGAGAGACATCTATCGAATTCATTTTTTTCACTCAAGCAAGAATCTAAGCGCTTTGAAGTTCTCTCTCTCTCTCTCTCTCTCTCTAAGAAACTTCAAACTGTGATTCAAGATTTTGTTCATCAAGAACATCATGTCGAAGGCGATGATTACGGCAAGCCTTCGTACTCTGTGACTTTATGTATTCAACCGATTGTGATAGATTGTGGCCAAAGGATCATGAGGGGATCGTTTGTGATCAGATTGGTTGATATCTAATTGTGTGTAAAGGTTGAAGAGTGAGCCTGAAAACTCTATTGTTGTACTATGATCCAAAGTGATCTAGTGGATTCCCTTCTTGTGTAGCACGTTACTAACAAGAGGAAGAGTGGATTAAATTCAAATCATATTTTTAACACTGATTTGAGTCTGAACCACTAAAAACTGTGTGTTCTTGATTTTCTGCTTTCTTTCCTGTCTAATTTGTTGGTTTTTGATCTGTTCGTATGTTTGAATTTGCAACTCTAAGTGTTGATATGTTGGTAGATCATTAGGATACTCGTTTGATCATAGTTTCTTGATCATCAGTAGATCAGTTGGTTATATGTTGATAGTCCAATAGATCGTTCATCAGTTAGTTAGAAGTAAGTTGGTAGAATCTTGATTATGTGACAACTTGTTCATCATCTGCTTGAGATAATTTGTTTAGATTGATTTGCGTCTATTTCATCAGATATCTGTTTTCGTGTGCATAAGATTTTTAGTGGTCAAAATTTGGGTAGAACATCCTATTC